>JBAJNP010003694.1:0-37830 GCA_036877545.1 Yasuhikotakia modesta | reverse complement strand
AAACATGAGGAACTTAAAAAGCCACAGTAAAAAGCCACAGTAAAATCATAATCCAAGCAAAGACTATAGAAGGGGTAGCAGTTCCAACATTACTCCAACACACCTGCATGTCATTTTCAAGTAAACACCCTGAACACCCTTATTAGTGTTTCCAGTGTGATTACAGCTGGAGGACTTTCAGGAAAGTCACCCTGCAGGAGCGGAGATGACTAATCCTGCCTCATAATTTTTATCGGGCGATCAGTCCAGCTCCTGGAGTTCTACATTCATGCCATGCGAAAGACCCAAACCTAACAATACACACCTGAACTAGCTAATCACAGTATTTAAGAGTTCATATGAAAATTACCGGCAGGTGTGGGAACCAAAACATCGATCTCCACTTACAAAACTGAGTCCAGGATCTATACACTCTAAAGCCTGGAGGTCTTAAGAAATATTGTCCTTCAGGCCTGTTAACTCCAATGACAAAGTGTGTTTCCTGCCCATTAGGAGGATACAAGTTCAAAGCTAAAGGACAGGTTCACCTTGAATTTGTTTCCCACGCTGATAAAGCTGAGTTTGCCAGCCTTCTGCTTTGAGTCCTTGGAATTGGAGTTATTCTCAAAGAGATCCCGGATAAACTTATCCCTCGACTCGCACACCAGACACTCCAAAGACATGTGGAGGGCGTCATTATTCTTCTCCACAAACTGGGTCTGCTCACACACACACAACCCACAGAACGCAGACATGAACACAAAATCAAGCTCACACGTATTCAAAACCGACAACCAACAAGAGAATCCCTCAAGCCATCAGTCTACAGTGCAAAATTACAGTGCAATTATTTTTCCCACTGTTTCTATGGTTCTATTATGTTTCTAATTAAACAGACTGTGAATTAATAGAGTAAACAGGAAGCTTACAGTCTCATAGCACACAGCACCAGCAAAGTGTCTAATGATGAAACCTTCATCGTCTCTCAGATTTCTGTGGACTGTGAGTTTTGACTTCCTGGGAACCTGAAAAGCATCCAACACAGAATTAATCTTCCAGCACAGTCCATCTTGCAGGTGTAATTATATAATTGCCATATGTCATATTTATCATAACAGCATTTTGATAATACTGTAATGTATTTACAATATGACTTTCTTTGGCTTAAAGAGGGACCAAAACATGAATGAAACATTATGTCATTAGTTGCTGAACGGTACTCAAACTCATATGACTTTCCTGCTACTGTGGATAGTGGTGTTTTTAAAACTTCACAACTTATTTTATGTACACTTTTAAAATCACTCCACTTTAGTATGTGACAACAGCATGAACATTCTTTTAAATATTACCATTATTTAAATACCATTTCCATCTTCCCTCTGTGGATGCACACAAACAAAACTTTTGGAAAAAACAAACTGTAGCTCACAGTGAGACGGAAGTGATCTTTGTGTTTGCTGTGAACCGCCTCCGCAAAGTGCTGATCACTGGGCTGTGGAAGACGGTTCTCCTCATCTAAAATATCCAAGATGCCCACCAGCTTTGCTTCAACCAGATCTGCAAAGCAATGCATTATGGGTGAACGCTAAATTAGCATATCCAATCCCTGCACAGAAGGCGTTATCCAAAGTGAGGCAGAACTCAGCAAGTTTAATGGACAAATTCAAAATCAGTGAGCACACGTGGCCCTTTTTGATAACCAGTGCGAGACATGCGTTGCATTCATAATTCATTCGAGTGAGAGGTGCGGACACGAGCGCAGTCATGTTTTTGCATGAGCGGACACCAGAGTATAAACGTGAGGTGACGGATGAGAAAATATGTAGAAGACGAGAACCTGTGAGGCCATTTGAAAGTCGCAAGGCCACATGTTGCACCATTATCAGGAAAAAATGGAGCGCCAGTCTTTTCCTTTGTGGTAGAGGCGACATCTGTGATGCAGGTGTCGTGTGCCTACATCTGCACTGCAGATGCTGTGCTAAAGGTGGGATGTAAAGTTAAGCCACCTGCATACTGTGCAAACCTGCCCAAGCTGTTTGCCTGAAGATATTTTGACAGCTTGTGGAAAATCAAAGGTGGTTCATTTTATGTAGACGATCTTTGCTAAGCCATTATGGAATGAAATATAAGCAGAACAAAAAGATGAAATACCTAAGAGTGCTGCACATGGTGTACTCTAGTCTCAACCGAGCCGAGATTTCACAATGAGACCTGAGATTGAATTAACTTACTGTTTCTAAGGGGGCGATTAGGGTCAGACTGCACAGTTTGAGCAATCACTTTCAGAAACAGCACCAAGAAAACCAAAACAGTAAAGCTTTCATCTTATCTCCTAATCCTTCAGAGGGCTCAGGAGTTTGAGAGCCGTCACTCACATGATTCATTCTTGTCTTATCTCTCTTACCCAGCATGCATTTCTGCCACACGTTTACTCTGGAATATTCATTCATGGCATGTATTGTCCAGAGAGTGAAAATGTGGCTGTTAATTTAACGTTACTTTAGCGTGATTAATTTTTGATGCACTAAGAATACACAATTAATCCTTACCTCAGACACTGTACATTTTGTAAAATGGTATTTTCAGTGCAGATCCAGATTCTGCAGACTACATGCAACATCAAACCACATGACTCTCAGATCAAAAAGCACAGAATGAGCAAAGGGCCGTTTTGGACAGAGAGCAACAGTGTTTTGAAGTTTTCTTCAAAGTTGACCTATTTGACATAGAGCCTCAAAATGTGGCTTTCATGATGCAAGACGCTAAAACTCAATAGCAAAATTGTCTGTATTGGTCTGTATGCTTATGGAAATAAACAATAAACAATACAAATATCACTGACTTCTAAAGGGACCTGTGTAGTCTGTGCAATAATGTAACGTCTTTAAATTATTTTTACTCTAGAAGTTTCCTGGACAATTTCTGATAACCATGATTAATTCTTTGGTTTATTACATAAATGTTTAAACACACACTTTAATGTTGTCGTCTGGGGAGCGTTTTTTGATCAGGTTTTAACAATCAATTGCTAAGAAATTAACGTTTGGACATTCAGGGCCACAAACATGAGAAGGTGGTATTACAGTCTATAGCAGTTCTGTCTGCAGATGACTTCATTATAAGTTGTGTGGGGCCATAGTGCATTCAGTAATGAATGGAACGTAGGAAGGTCATTAATATTCGTAGCCACAGGGACACTGACCTATGCAGTCCTGATTATCAACATAATGAACTTCATTGACTCCCAGGCCTTCCTTCTGGTACAGCTCTTGCTCCTGGGAGGGAAAAAACACAAGATAAGCACGCAGTTTCTGGAGGAAGTGAAAAACATTAAACTTGATATTCTGAAAGTGGAACGTCTTAAAAGAAGTTAAATTGGAATCGCTAAATCTGACTCGGTAAGCAGACGGAACGGCCGCGTTCAGGCGACGGTTTAAAGAACGTCGTAATTGCGAGTCGACGATCGATACTAAAAATTGCAACAGCGCTGATGACTTACCTCTTTCAGAATGCGTTCGTTAAAAAACTGCTGTAGTTTCTCATTACAATAGTTGATGCAGAACTGCTCGAAGCTGTTGTGCTCGAAGTACTCTGAAGACGTAAATGAAAAAGCATTTTATGATTCACGTTCTGCTTATTTCTCTAAAGGCATTTAAACGCCACAAATACAAGAGAGGCAGCTATCACTGACGCTACTGTATAAACTCAGCCTTATTTCTATATAGCAAGCCAACAGATACTAATTACCTTTATCTGTTATATACTGTAGTCAATAAGTCATATCCTGTGCTGTATTTATCTTCTGTATATTAATGGATTATTGCTGGTGAGATACAAGCAACTATGACATGCTGTAAATTACAACAGATATCAATTTTAAAAATATGCCATCAACACATTTAAGGTCCTTTCACACCAAACACAAATATTCTGAGTGAAAGTTATGGACTACAACAGTTTTAAACTGAAAAAAACAGACACCTGTGAAGCTTTTTATACTGGAAGTGAACAGTTTGCAAATAATCAAAATGTATTTACATATCAACTTAATATAATCGACTTGCATGTAACCAGCAAGATTTCTCCATAAACCTTTTGCCAGTCCAACAACTATTATCACAGAGCCAAAAAAATCTGAGACCACATTGACAAAATGTTGTTCTGCACTATTTCTATTATGTCATTATTTATGTCATTAGATTTTAATAAGCAAACATCAATTACTGTATTAACTACTGTAAAATATAAAAGATAAGATTTCCTGGCTTCCGTTGAAGCACAAAAGATGTTTTTTGGAGGCCAAAGTTATATAAATAAAGCTAAATAAATAAATAAAGCTAGTTATACAAATATACAGCTAATGTGTTTTATCTCACATACACAATATCTGATGATCATGGTATAAGAACTTCTGATACAAAGTCTCACCAAAGCCAGCGATGTCCAACACGCCGATGAAGCCAGACGACGTATCAAAGGGGAAGCACTGGTTGACCCGTTTGACCACATGATCAAAGAGTCGGCTGTAAACGGTTTTGGCGAGGGCATCACGGGCATTGTTGGCCTGTTCTACCTTCAGAGGCACCCTGGAGAGGAGCAAAGTGGGGCAGGAGAAGTCAAAATCTGGGCCAGAGCTTCTGCTAATGTCACCTCATCAATACATGTCCATTCTTTTTTACTCCATCCAACTTTGCACTTCTAACACTGTTTTCCCACGCCGGGAAAATGTCTGAAAACCACTTCAGGCAAAACAGAATGCTGAAAGTAATTTCTGAGTCAAAATTTCATTTATTTTTCACTCAGTTTCATTATGGTCTCAGACGCTCAAGGCTGTTGAAAAATCTTCTGTGACTTTATTAGACTTGACAATAATGTTCTGCAGTTATTTAAAGGGCAAATAAATATAATTAAGAGCTTTACTGCCTGAAGTTTTAGGTGCAGTGAAATAGTTTGGTAACAATTTGTGTGCTTCTACACAAGAGGAACCATTTGTATTTATTGGGACAGTCGATTGGGACAATTTTCAACAGCGCTGAGTGTTGAAACAGATTTTGTGCTTTTTACTAGATTTTTTATTTGCAGAATTGATTATCACCAGGGGCACTTGAAAGCTACTGTTCCAGTAACTATGCAAGAAAATGTTAATAGTACGAAAACCTGAGAAAAAGGCCTATGATAGTTTTAGGGCAAAATGTTTTTTATGGCAACATTTTAGCTTTGCTGTTTAGCAAAATAATAATAATAATAAAAGACTCACAGGCCTGTTTAACGTAATTTACGTAACCAAACTGTAAATAGTGCAGCTTCTTTTTCACAAAAATGCATGAAATCCCAGCTCTCAAAGGATATTACAGTACAGCACAAATAAATCTCTATAAAAGGCTCCTATTAAAGCCTGGCAGCACAAAGACAAGTCATAATCACAAGACACGGTGGCTATCCATGATCCTCCAGAGATGAATGGATACAACCGTATGAAACTCCAGAACTGAATGATAATGTTTTCTCGCTCTCTGGACGACGGCATCCTGCTGCGGCAACACCTGCGGTGCGGCTCTTATTGCTTGCGCAGTTCATAAAACCTGGACCTGCCTCTCAATAATCTCCACCATCTTGAAATCGCTTTTCATTAACTTGCTTTTATGTTATTAGTGAATCCCCCCCCGTGTCGTCTGCACGCAACTCTTCCTCTCAATGTCGTCCTCTGTCACATTTAACTGATTTTATAATAACAAAAGCGCTCTGAAATTCAGCTCTGCCAGGTGCAAGCTGCTGCCCTCTCCAGTGTCTGACAGCGTGGATTGCAAGGGTCACCGCAGCCCTGCTTGGATATAGACCCATGATTTTCCATAAAAAGCATATCGCATATGCGCGTGGTCGCGCATCTGTTCGCAGTCAAATGAAGGGGGGCAACGAAACCTCGTGCGACTCGATTCCCATCACACCTGAAAGACCCCAGGCCACTCCCTCAGACAAACATCCATAATTCATGCAGCACAAACACTCCCGGCCCAGCATCTGTGCTCAGTTAAATATTAATCCACGGAGCGCATCCCTATCGTTCAGACAGCACGGAATGTAAAATCCCACCTGTGCGACGAAGAACACGGTATCCGATTCAATCGACTTTTCCAATTCCGCTCCCCTCTGACAAATTTAAAGCACAGCGCGTCTGCAATGGGTTTTACGTGCCTTGTGGAAAAGTAAAACTTGCTTTGGTTTAACAAAGTTGCAGGACTCAAGACAAGAATCACTGGGCCGGTGCGTAAAATGTTTCCAGAAGCCACGGACTATTGCTTAGAAGGGACAGACTGTTACGTAGTCGATAAACACGTGTCTGTTTGAATGTAGAAGACGACTTTCAATGGTAACTACACTGTTACGGTTCCTTAGCCAATTTAGTCTGTGTCACATTTTATTATACTGACCATATCTCTAATGGAAAAACTGCAATTGGTTATTTTCTGCGTTCTTATCATCGGTGACGAACGAATTTAACTGTTATGTGAATGCAGATGGGATGATAAAACGTAATACGGATCACGGGACATTGACGTGTAAGGATAGGGTACAATACAAAGTAGGAATCTTATGGGATATAGGGGAGATTTAGCTAAAGAAACCGATATGACTGACCATCATCGTTACGATGATCCAATCCAGATCCAGAGTTGCCCCTGAGGTCACTAGCTTATTGCACATTAGGCTAAACATGCGGGGTAACTCACTTGATGACCGTGCCTTTGGCGCCCCCGGCAGTGGTGAGCATGACCCTGGTGGTGAGACTGACTCTCAGGTCGTCCTGGTCCAGACCCAACAGCTCAGCACAGTATTCAAGAGTTTGGCTGGATTGTTTCTTCAGAACACAGCCGCCTGACAAAAGACAACAATGTTTGTTTTACAATGACCAGAACAGATCTAAGATCTAACACAACATCAAATAAAATGTCCCAATGTAACAAAGTTTCTTCAATACAGTACATTTGTATCTATTTTATGAACATCGAAATGTTCAATTGATCCCCCAGGACTGTCAAAACTCAATACTGAATAAGAGCTAAAAGTAATATAACCAAAATATATAAAAATAAATTCCTTCAACCTCCTGTCCTTACCCTTTCAAAAAAACATGTTATACATATTAGTATAACATTGTGCTGCATGTTTTCAGACTGAAAGAGCCTCAGGACCGCAGCTCCACTGTGATTGGAGAAATGGAGCGTGTCAATGCAGTTAAAGGTGTTGTACTTTCATCAGAAGAGGAAAACAAATCCTGATGTGTCTGGCAGAACTAAAAAGAATGCCCGGCCCCTCCGCTGCACTCTAATGAGGTCTGTTGAGTTGTGGGAGGGACGGGTGTGGGGTACGTGTGTGTAAGTTTAATGAGTTCATCATCATATGGGCCTAAGCTCAAAAATAATGAAAATAACACTTCAGAATCCTTCCCTGAGTTTGTGTTTTATTTTAAATTAAATCTGAAGTTAAAAAAGTGCTTGTTGCTAAGGTGGTCACTTACTGGCCCAAGTCAAAGGTGCCCACCCTCAGGATTTAAAGATATCCAGGTGGCTAGGTCACAAACCAGCCTCCAAAGACTATTAAGACATTGTCACCAAAGACAATTAGCAATGCACCTTAGCATGCACCACAAATAATTGCATTTTCTTATTACAGTCACACACTGCAGTCCTTACATGACAAGGTATGTCAAACATTGAGATTCTGTTTGTTTTGTTTAAGAGTTAAATGAGTCTAGCATACATCTGAAGAGGTCTCTTGTCGATCTCTGTTTGATTATGAAAAAAATCAAGTTCAAACCAAGCGTGAAACGCTAAAGCGTGAAGCAATAAATCTCATCTCTTGAGTTTTGGTGCTACCCAGCTGTAACTGCATTAAGTGATGCGCAAAAAGACATTCCATGGTTTTTACTTTTCCGTCACTTTTCACTAAGCAGCCCCGCCCACAGTAATATTTGCTTGGCCCCAAATCCCAATCCACTTATTAAATATATTTGAAATGTCACTTCATAGATTTCATAAAAGACTTGGAGAGATTCTTGGTTAGAACACAATACAAAAGTAGCAGTTATCTAGAATATGTTGGATAAACAAGGATTGGATGACATTTAATACATCATAAGGTACAGAGTGGAAAACAGATGCTGTAAAAATGGCTACCAGAGGAACTTCCTGTCTCCTCAAAGTCGATGTTCCCGAGGTGAAGGACTCCAGCCACCACTCTGAAGAGATTGAGCTTCTCTGTATCATCCAGTCCGATTTTCTTCATGGCTGCCACCATCCTGTTGAAGTCTCCCAGGTCATCCAACAGAGGGTCCTTCAGGGCTCCCACCTTCCCATGCTACAGGTGCACAACAGACCTTGAGCACACATGGACTTTAAACACATCTCACACACACGGCAAACGTCTTGGAAGGAAATATAAACAGCTAGACACTACAGCAGAGATCAGAGATTAGAACTGTATACAGGAGGCTGTATACTGATGAGGATCTCTGGTTAAAAACAGCACAGAAATAAACCAACCACACCTGCCCAACCACAGAGTGGGCAGCAGATACTATCCATCTCTTACGATTAAAGGAATAGTTCACCAAAAATACTAAATTGTATCATCATTACTTTTCTCATGTCATTCTGAACAAAGACATTCTTTTGTGGAACACAAAGGAAGATGTTTGGAAGAATGTTCATGTTCTTTTTTTAATATAAAACAAATATTTGGTGTTCATTGAAAATCTTCACCTCCACCAATGTTTTGAAATCTCCTATGCATATTCCAACTTGGCACATTATATTTGGTTACCAGACACTTAACAATCAATCTCTGCTGTCATCACCGCATAAAAAACCTGTCAAACAGACCCTTCCTATATTTGAATATGCATAAGATTGGAAGACTGGAAAGCAATGGTGGAAGAGAATGTTTAAATTTAATATGCACCTTTCAGTTCTTCACTCAAGCCAATGTTGGGCTTCAAAAACACATTCTGAAGATGGACATGTTCACTTTCATTGAATGGGAATGAACAGTGCATTCATAAAAATGCTTCAGTTTATGTTTCATGGGTAGAAACGTTTGTGTTCTAGATGACATGAGTTAAATGTAGATGACACAATGTTTCAGTGAACTATTTCATCTCGTGTTCAAAAAGACAGCAATGTGCAACACTCTGACCAACTGCCACAAGCCCCCTTTAATATGGTCACTTATTCTACAGAGAAGCTCATGCACATTAGATTCCAGACCCCATGCACACCCTCAACCTCAGGAAGAAAAACCTGGAAAAGCAACGAATGATAAGCATGAAAAGCGTGTTAAAAGCTGACTGGTCACCTTATGGTCCTGAATTTTAAAGAGATGAAGGAAGGCAAAGAGACACATTATTTGATTAGAAAACAAAGTGCAAAATACTCCAAAATATACCAAAAGTTAGAAAAGTGATGTTCTATTCCAAACCTTTCATATTATATCTTTTATATATAGTTTATTACAGAAAATGAAATATTTTATAGTATATAATATTTTTGTGTACTATACACAGAAATTAAATTATAAGAACTATACATTTGTACTTTCAGAGTATTTTAAAATCGGACTCTAGCAAGTCAATGAACTGGGTTTTGGAACAGAGCCCAAATAAATACAAATCTGTTTATACAAATCTCTGAAAGTAAGATGAGTTTCAAAGGCATGAATATCCTAAAAAGAGCCCAAACTTATTACAAGATTAATGTGCCCAAGAATTGTTAAAAAAGCACCATCTGTGAATTTGGGGTAAGAAGCTATTCTTGGACCTTCATCTGAAGATGTTGTGAAACAGAAGGTGTTGAAAAGGAACGATTGCGGAAAACAGCAGCTAATGAATATATCATCACCTCCAGAGGGGCTCAACACAATGATGATTTATAATAATGGCCCTTAATAACAGTAACATCAGTTGCTGAGCTCAGTCTTGAATTCCACTTAAAACTTGAAATTATTGCACTTTACATAATTCATCACTTTACATCAATTCATTGTAACTAATTCTGTCTAAAGTAAAACAGTGAGCCTGCAGCTTTTAACCAACATTTTAACTGTGGTCAACGTGCTCTGGACTAAATACACAAATGAGAAAACTGTCTGAGGATTTGAACATCTACTATGTTTATATCCTGTGTGACATGGAAATATAACTATTGCTTGGCTTATAAATGTCTATAAGCATGATGGAATGAGGAACCAGAATTAAAGCTGAGGATCGTAAATGCTGCTGATTCTACGTACCTCAGGACTTTTCCTGTTTTGCATGATCTGTTTATCTGAGTCCTTGTTTGCAAAGTACTGGGTGCAGCCGCGATTTAAATACTGAGTGAAACACAAACACAAAGAAGGAAGTTAATAAATGAGACCAAATGCTGCAGAAACGGATGAATAAGAAATGTTAAGAAAATATGCCATCTAGTGGTATATCTACAAACAAAGGCTTGGAATTAACCAACCAAAATAATTGTACCAATGGCAGTCATGTGCTTTCATTAGACATTCTATTATTACGGCTGTCCTTCAATTAGACAGAAAATTACATTGTACCTAACTTCTATGAAAACATATTTGATCAGTGTAACTTAGTGTTTATAATTTCTTATTTTTTATTATAAAGGTCTCTTAAGCTTGAAAATACAATTTAAATGTTTAAATAAAAATAAGGCAAAATATTGTTGTAAAACAGTCATCAAATGTGACCTGAAATACAACATATAAATATTAATTCATGTAACAAATGCAAGTGTCACTTATGTCAATGACATAAGTATTTTATGTTTGTCTGTTGATAAAAATACATTAAAAATAAAAGAGGCTTAAAATAATTTTTTTAAAATGTCAGTGATTACTCAGGTTGTGCCATTTATGACAGGTTGGTCATCGAAATCTAAAGCCCCTTAGCTTTATTAAACTTAATTCTGAGTACCACCACTGACAGAGCATGACAGCCAACGTAGCACAACAGAAAACGGTTTAATGCAAGATTGATTCCTGTTAGAGCATTTCTCACACAGAAATGACACTGCAATTGTAAACTGACCCTGATACGGTCTGTTTGTCATATAAAATGGTCATGGTTGTCAGACAGATTTCACTGCACAAAACAGACAGTCTCAAAGCCATGTTATTCCCTGCTGAACAGTGTTAGACCTAGGAAAAATGATTTCCAACACATTCAAATGACTTCCAACTCTGGGTGTGTTGGACCACACAAATGACACTCAGAAAAACCAACCCGGAAGTTGTCGGGAGAGCTGAGATGTAGCATGTTCCTGATCTCCTCTGATGCTCCTGCACACAGTCTGTAAAATATGTGATAATTCCGCTCTTCTGAACTCTGCATACAAATCCGAGACTTTTCCAAAAGATAGTGCGAGACGAAACCTCCTACGACAGCATTCTGAAATCACAATAAACACAATCTCCAGGGTAAAGCAGATTAAAAGTGGAGCTACATGCTGTTCCTGCCTTAATAAACTTGAAAATGATAAACTCTAGATTACTTTCTCATTGAAGTGAATTTCCACAAATTTTCCAAACCGACTGCTGTTGTTATTCCGGACTGTCTTTGCATTCCCAAAAGCCTCAAGCAAGGGGTTGGCTAAGAGGAACGGATACATTATTTTAAAACAGAGATTTTGCATCACAGGCAAAAATCAAACGCTATTTTGCTCTACACAGCTGGCACAAAATTAACTTCTACCTTCAACAATCCTCTCATCTATATCTTGACCTGTTCCGTAAGATGTGGTTAGATATCTGAAATGAACCAAATACATCCAGAAATTAATCAAAACATGATGACAAACGTTACTGTACAAAGCAGGTCAAGCTAGAACCACTTACAGCTTGGATATATACTGTACACAAGTCTCAGAAATACCACTTCCATATTAACTTAAATATAAATATATATGTGCCTGTTTTGACTGGATCTGAACATATACATGCATATGGTGGCATTATGCAGTGGACTGGATGACCTCCATTAGAAATATGCTGTCATAATTATTCATGACACCAAGTGCAAAGTTGCCCTGCAAACTCTCACTCACTCGGGTCAACACAGGTCGCAAGGGCTTTCAGATCAAACCACTTATATTTGTGAACCGCTGTTGCGGAATAACAGTATCACAAGCTGTTAAAATGCAAAGGCACATTCACATATATTTTCAGGGCAGACTACAAATGCAAGCGGTTGGCATTTATTTGTGCATTCAATTCTAATGTCGAAAACACGCTGTCTAATGTCCTCTTTGTCGCTTTGGATAAAAGCGTCTGCTAAATGAACAAATGTAATGTACTGTGTGGGCACTTCATTATGTGGATTCGTGAAATGCAACAAATACGTGTGATGTCCTTGGATAATGTTAACTCCATTAGAGCCAAAGTTGTTGTGTTCTCTGATTTTTTTATAAACTGTATTGAGAGCTGACCTGGGATCAATGTCTTCCAGTAATTTTTTAATGAAAATTCTAGGACAGTGTTTATCAACTCCAACCTCCAACCTAATGAATCAAACCCATCAGAATATGCAAATCAGGGTCTTTAAGATTACTAAAAAAAATTACAGGCGAGTATAATCAGGAATGGAGCTAAATTTAGGATAGTGACAGTTACCTCATTCATGTGGTAGTTCATGTGATAGTTACCTCAAGGGTAAAAGTTAAAACCTCATTCATGTGACAGTTACCTCAAGGGTAAAAGTTCAGAATCATTGTCCTGTGATATTTCTGCCTGAACTCCAATTGGTATAACATGTGGAACATTCCTCATATTAAGCCAACAAAATGAAAAAAGGGTCACTATGGGTCTTTATACAGAAGTACAGTTTTACCTTGACATGAAGACTGACTCATTGGCAGATAATATTGGACTAACAAGATTACTGAGACCAAATTCATTTCTTAACTGCTGGTCGTTTCACAAACTGACTGAAGGTTATCACACCTGAGAACAAACTTTGTGTTTTCTGTTTTCCCAGCCCCAGATTCTCCAGACACAATGATGGACTGACTCATCTTCAGAACCTTCATGTCCCTGTACGTCTTATCCGCTGAGAGATGGACACAAACAAAGAGACAAGGGTTTCTCTAAACTTCACAATCTGTCAACGCTGTGACAACTCTTTAAACCTCTGGAGAAAGGCTTTTTCTTAAAATGACTTCAATAATCCCTGGGGATGTCCTTACCGATAGCGTAGACATGAGGAGGCAGTGTCCCCAAAGAGCGTCCCTGATAGCTCTTAATGATGTCCTGGGTGTAGAGTTTAGGAATGTCAAAATACGGGTTCACAGCAATCAGGATGTTAGCCACAAATGTCTGAAATAAAACACACAGAGTCCCAAGAACATTTGAAACATTGCATATTGGTGTATGAGTTTGTACAACTATCTAATATGAATTAAAGATAAAGTGGGTAGTTATTGTGCCACTTGCAGCACCAAACAAAGGTTCTGTTCCCCAAACCCTTCAACACTTCAACCCCAATCATCTCCACTGTCTTGACAATAAGTCTGTGTTAAAACCTCATGCCATTGGTTGATCCAGAAGCTGACATACCGGATTGCTCATGCAAAAACAGCATGTTCTAACAGAACCACAAGCTACTCCAAACACAGACTTTCCCTTCATAGTTAACTTGGTGACATCAGCCCTTGATGGAGTAAACAAACCGTTTGGTAAACACACATGTACGCCCCCAGCATCTCTCTCCCATTGCTGTCACTCAAAGCCTCACACTTTCAAGTTAGCCGTGGGGTGGCTCTACCTCATAGGACCTAATTAAGTGCACAGAGCAACTGGATAGCGTCTGGGCAGGATAAGCTTTGTCATCTGAGACGTGCAGTCACACTAGGGCAGGGCCCGGGCACTTTCCTGACAGACTCGGACGCTACGTGAGTAAGCGTGCGATGACAGCAGAGCCACTGCTTCTCTGATGAGAGGCTAATAAGGGCCGCTGGAGCAGGACAATAACATGTTTAGAAGTCTGTCAATGAATTTTTGGTGGTGGGGGGCAGTGGTGTTTTGTGACTGTTAATTATATATTAATTTATATATTAATATGTTAATATATATTAATTTTCTGTTAATTTGAATGCTTATTACTGGATATTAGTCACTTAATGTGGGAATCATGTTTGTGGCATTTGTGTACATGTGTACATTTGTGTAAACAAGTTGTATTATCATCTTTTTTTATACACATATCTATAGACTGTGGGAAACCCACGCTGACACAGGGAGAACATGCAGACTCCACACAGTCTACTGGTCTTGAACCGAGGACCTTCTTGCTTAGTCACTGTATCACTTAATAATAAAGTATAATTTTAATTTACAATATAAAAATTATGTATTCTGTCACATTTCCACAGCTCTGAGTTTGGTGTGGGACTGTGTCTTCAAACAATTACACCATTAGCAGAAACCTGGTTAAGGCAAACATTATTTTAGCCACTATCTTTGGTCTAATCAACCAAACTGGTAGTGGTTCTATAGTCAGTTTTTTGCATGTTTGATCCCACACACAGATCTCACATACTCACATAGATCATGTCTTTGCTGTAACGGACACGAATGTTGTTGAGAAGTGTAGCCTCATTTAAATACATAAGAGAACCTGAAAGCCAAGTAAGAGTAGATCAGTCACACAGATCAATCAAAAACTGCATTAGATATCAATGGCTGATTCGTACTTACAGTTGTCTTCCACGTGTTTGTTCACATCATCCTCAGCAGGGAAGACTTGGTTAATTGGAGCCAGAAAGGTCTGCAAATACAAACACAAAGATCAACTCTGTGTCCTCTGAATGACAAGCATGACCTGTCAGTAACTGCTAATGTCTACATTGACCTATTTCACCATAGATAACCATTAGTGCTCCACAATCAATCGAATAAATTAAGCAGCAGCCATAATCGTGATCTCATTAACTAAGTGTTCTAGTTGAGTCTGTGATGTCAGTCTACAGGCAGTAATGAAAACAGATCCTAATAAACAACTTTTAACATGCCCTCAGAATGCCCCCATTTTAATCAACTGTGCACAGATACAGTGTAAATACGTGAGGTAATAATTGTGAAGTGGAGATTGCATAGTTGATTATAATAGGAGGATTTGCATGGATAGTGTGCTAGATTACAATATTAAGAGCATTACAAAAAGGATATATCTTTTGCTAAATGCTGATTGGATGCTGAACAACCTAATGTTTATGTGTATCACCAGGCATCAATTCATTAGTGACCATTTCATTAAAACACTAAGACTCTTGAGACCAGCCTTTCAATGTTATTGCCTAAAACTGACCATTTTTTTTTGACATTGTAGCATAACCCTGTTATTTATATTGTTTAATGAAGCACACAACATTTACCCCACAGATGTTAAAAATAGATTAACAGTTTAAAAAACAAGTAGATGATGGCAGTTGTCCGCAGCTTCATTCGTCTGGTTACCTTCAGTGAGGTGTGAAAGCCACAAACACTCCGTGTCTTTATACGTTACCACAGCACAAATGACAAAGAAGACAAAGAAGAGCAGCGTTAGGTCAGCCATGATGGACTGCCTCTAATAATGTCTTTAATTACCGAGAGGAAACAGTAAAGTCATGGTGATGAGAAAGGTGAGAACATAACCTATGGAATCTGTAACAGGACACATTATAGGACAGACATAATAACTGACGATCACTGCAGCATGTTGTTTAGAGAGAGAGGAGACAGGATGACATTCCCTGCAAAGCCCATTTCATCCCTATTGACATTCCCTTATCCGTCCCAAATATTCCATTCCTTCACAGAGTGAGATGTTCCATTTACACGGAAAACACATGAATGTTTATCATAAACCTCAATGCCATAGTTGATCTAAAATATACACAACTTTGAGTATATTACATGTCATTCTGGTATATTCTGATTGGTCCACTGCAGTACTGCTCTGTCGAAAAGTTTGTATAGCAACTGTTGAACTGTAGCTGGTCCATATTTTTAAAAATTGAAATGTTTTTTTCTTTAGGGGAATGTTTTAAGCTAACCTGCAAAATCAAAATTTCAGTTTAATATGTCATGTGCTTGTATTTGTTATTTGGCAAGCATCTGTAATTAACAACATAATGTACAGTCAGCCGTTATTTAATCACAAAATGAAGCTGACAGAGCGATCAGGGTACTGCATGTTTTGTATATCGCCCTGATTAAACACGCCCAATTAAAATCACCAGTTCATTTGCAAAGAGATTAAATACTGAACTGTACAGACAGATAACAGAGACATACAAAATGTGTGATGGGCCACTTGGACCGGAGCCAAAGACAACTTCTATACATTATTCAGACATCTTCACAGACTTGAGAGCCTAAAAAACCATATGGAACTTGTTTTTAAGACATATATTATCATATATAAAACAATAACGTTCTAAGTTCTCACACAGAGGTTTTTTTCCATTCTCCTGGGAACATTTTCAGAAATGTTGCCCACACACAGAGCCATTGTCTCCAAAGGGAGTGTGTAAGTAGGTGAGACACAGGTGGCTTTTCTCGCTAATGAAGCTGCCCTGAATGTAACATGATCAGCACACCTGCAGCAGGTAGCACTTATTGCTTATTCATAGCCCCTGCAAGTGACACCCTCACACAGCGCAGCGCTGTTCTACAGACACGTTCTCACATTTTACCTATTGCTCAGATACCTGGAGGCCTTTCTAACACATCAGGAAGTCAATCAAACAGCCCATGTGAAAAGATACAAACACATTACGATTGGTGGTCACATGACATCCTATAAACACATGATTGGAACGGCACGGGTGCTTAGCAACAAAGCTGTTTCCTCATCGCATGAACATTAACATGAAACAAAATTAATGCATTTCATGAATGCTAATTATAGTGTATTAATATAAATATTATAAATTATAAATATTTATAAATAGCAAATAGTCCAAGCCAAGATAACGCCATTTGTATTTCTATTAATCTACATTCATACTCTTCAGTCATAATCATGGACTGATTCAGGCAACGAATCTGAATCTGACACTGACAATCTTGCTAGTTCTGGTTAAAAAAAACATTAAACACAAGACACACAATTTGATTGCTGCAATATTGTTGTGTATAAACGTTACGCTGCAGCTAGCATCAACACAACCTGCTGCCTAACCTGTAAAAAAGCTTTGCGACTGTAAATGCTATGTGATTCAGAAAATAGCGACCCCACAACCGTGCTACCCTGAGATGTAGTTAAGCTAACAGCTTTGATATTTGTAGCGCTGTTGGTCCGGTCACCAGTTAAGTGCTCATGGGATACATTTCAAGAGCAGGAAATCTGATACCTTACCTTTCCTCGCTGATGGAGAGGGTCTATGGTGAGCGTGTCGGCACCGATGTCCACAATCATGCCCAGCTGGAACCCGTCGGTCGGGTGGGGCGCCCACACAGGCTTCCCATCCTCCATTGCACCCCGTAACTACACACAGACTCTGAAGGACAGACACACACAGGGTTAAGAGTGAAGACTGGGTAATGGCTGCCAGTATGCAAAGCTTGTCCAACAGTAGTTTTGTTTGACACACCCGATGCGACTGTAAACAAAATGTCTTTAGTTTGGCAGACAACAAGGTCATCTCTTGTGTAGATGATTATAATGACAAAAGCATAACAAAAGTTGCTTCTAATATGAGTTTAAGTTGTACAAATTAAAACTGTAACTATATAATTGAATTCAATAGTTTTGTGCACTGGAATTTGGCTTCCAAGTAGTTGCTAGTAAAGTCAAGAAAGAAACGTCTCTATGATATTATAGCCCCCATATATGCCTTTTGTTTCCCTATCAAAGTCTGTAGGATTTATCTGATCATTTAACCACCTGTCAGTTGAAAAATAAGGACATTTAAAAAATTACACATGTAAACTCAAACCAAACTGCTCAATATGGTCAGGTATCATTTACAATATGTAAATATGTCACAGCACAAATGATGCACAAAAGATTTTTAACCCTTACTGTAAACGTTTTAACTTTAAGCATAATAACCTTCACTGATAACACTTAATACCAGAGTGTACTTTGTAAAATTGTGTATTCCTTCAAGCCACTTTATTATGTTTTTAAAAATTAAATCCTTGGACAAATAAATGTCACTACTGTATCTACTGTGGTTCAAGAACTGTGTTATCAACCACACTGTAGCTGTTCTGCTGAGGTATTGCACTGCCTTGGTCTGTTGCTCCTGTTTTTCCATTATCATGCTCTTTACTTCAGGTATGACTTACCCTATAATGCTTAAGCCACTGCTCCCTCAGATATCTTTATCTGCACAGACTTCCTGGGAGAGCTGCTAGTGGCCCTATCTGCTCTCTAATACACTGATTGTATGATACACAATACATTTCCCACAGTGTTCAATATAAGTCTTCTGTTATGACGAGCTGATGTATCCTAAGCCCTGCATGACATCCGATACGATCCGTAAATTCAACAGGTGGCACAGACCTGCCATGACTGGCTGTCACAGTGTACAAAAGCAATAATGGCTAATCCCTAGGGCCTTATTATACCTGACAAGAGTAAATTCATACAGACTTCATGTCAATGATGTCTGTCTGGTGTGTGAGGATGGACGTGACAATTACTCCAAATTCTGTTTAACATTTAACATTCTCTGCCACTTTGACAACGGCCCAATTATTGTCAAGCTTGCTAAATAGCCCATTATGCACTTGGACGTTCATCTGAGCCAATCACTCGAGTCTCACTTGAGTCCTTTCAGAGGACCAGAGTTCAGGACAGCAGTATTTCATCATCTGGCATTGTACGTCTCTGTGAGCCCTTGGTTCTGTGCTGAATCAGTTCTTGGGAAAATTGAAGATTGGATATGTGCTAAAATGTAATGATTTGTGCCATTTTTAGATGCTTTGTGATTACTGGATCACTTTATAAAACCATAAGGAGCGATTCATAGCACAACAGGCACACGGTCAGCAGGATAAGCTACGAATCAGTGGTTACCCCAATACAAGCTATCAAAGGGAAAAGGAGAAATTTGACATTTTTCAAATAAGGTTTTGAAGACAAGGCCAAAGTTTACTTCATTTGAATTTCTCAGTATCTGAAATAAGATTAGAGTCTAGCCGGCAGCTATATGTAGCATGACTCCCAGGGTTAAACATTCCTGCAGATAATTATATAGACTGAAATGTTCCAGTAGTTCCAGAAGAGGAAGTGAATTATTACTCAAATCTAGATATATCTAGACTTGCTATAACACTTATCAGGATTAATCAAACTGTAGTTTACCAAGATACAGACTAATCCCTGTGTTACAGGTCTTCTAGCAGTGTTTTCTAATCTAAGATGCCAGTCCTTATCGTCTTGTATATCTACATAAGTAACTTATCTAAATGAGACTTAATTTACCAGAACAGGATAACATAATGCAATAATGGAAGCAAGTGAGCAATTAAAACGTCACCTATACCTGCCGAACTGATACTGTCTTTTAGATTACAGAAGCAGTTTCATTATGCATGTCTCATTCAGTATATATCTCAGTATTCTCATGAGCTAGCTAATCAATTTTGATGAATTAGTTAATTAATAATTCATAAGCTTCCAGTTTTTCCCACACCTTGATTTATTTCAGCCCGCCACAATATCAACACTGACCGCCACAGATAGATTTTAATGTTTCCCATTAATTACATAAACAATGGAAGCCCACAGTCTAGCTTGTCCTGAAGTAATTTCCAAAACAAACCAAGAATATTTTTACATACTGCATAATAACAAACGCCCCTAACATTGTGTTTTGCTCACTGCATAAGAGAACTGTTTGTTTTGGTGATCTTGTCAAACAATGTTACAGCAAAAATTCCTGACTTCAGCAGTTTAGTGGAAGTGACTGCTGGTTAACATGTAATATTAATGGGTCACATTCTGTTACTATTTTATACTTGCTTCATATCTGACAAAAGAAACAGATTATAGTATATCAAGAAAATGCCTTTATTGGTCGTTGAGATGCGTTGAAATAAACTTGACAGTGTAGGAGCTAAATGGATCAAAAATGGTAGCAATGTGCTAATTAGTATATGTCTTACAAAATGCTCAGTAGTTAAAATTACAATTATTTACAGAGTTTAGCAAACTAGAATCTATACACAGCCTACAAGTAAGGTCCAATGACATAACACCAAACAGGCTCCATTAGCACAGACAATAAACTCTCAAGGTCCTGAAAATTTCAGGGCACATTTGGCAACAGAAGACTGGCAGAGATATAGTCTCAAACAGTGCTGAAACAGAACCGAAATAACAACAAAACTGTGAACAACACCATAGTGTGAGAGTCAACAAGTGTCAACAACAGTTCCCACTTTTCTACCATATCAAATACTCTTCTGTCTATATGAAGCTACATGAGTTACAATCAGTCACTTAGACTAACTGCACTACACACAACTAAATGCATACTGAGGGCTGTAGTACATAGGTTGCCATAGGAGATGGCTTGGGGTCAAAGGGCTGTGCGAGTTTCCTGTACTGCACATACTGTATCCCTCCCCCTCTTTCCTCTCATCTGGCTGTCTTTGTAGCCAGAGGATATGGAAAACAGGACGCCCCGGGATGCAAAAAGGACACTGCCGTTGGCATTTCCAAAGCCAATATTTTACTGTGCATTTGCTGGCCCTATAAATATTCAAATGACTGCCCAAATATGAAACAACTAGGGAAGTAAACCTTATTTAAGTTAAATGCTTTTAGTTTAACACACAACGGCAGAGATGTATGATTTATATTGTGTTTTTTCCTATGAGGAATTATAAAGGTGAAATCCATTACAGCGTTTAACAGGAACACAGGCGCGCATGCGCAAACACAGCACTTTAAAGCCACCCAGAGCATCCACGATTTATATGAATGAAAACAAAATAAATAACTTACTTATAATAATAAATAAACAAATTTCTAAAGGTTCCCGTAAACACTTTAACACACATTTCATAGGATTCACGTGGTATGACCTGTGCCATTTATTACCTCTCTGAAAAACTTTATCGTATAGGTCACATTGCTAACAAAACAAAGTACAGTTTACGAACTAAAAACAACCAACAGCACAAGTTTCAATGAAATGCAACTATTTCTAAAACATATAACGTATTATGATAAAAATGTTCACTGCTATACAAAGTTCAAGATTAAAAATTTATCGGATTTTATTTGATAAAGATATTATTTGGTATACAGGAAATGACGTAGGTAATTCACCTGAAATGAAACGTCAGGGACACTTTCATTAGCAGTATGCTAGCCAGCATTTCCTAAGCTATTAAACACAACTAACATCAACAACAAACCTTATCTGCTCTAAATTACAGCCACGCAATAAATAAACCCAATAAAGTCACTTACAGTATGTGTAAATCCTTTAGATGTCTTTGCGGACAGACTGTCCCGGTTAGCGGTGACAGATTCTGTCGATGGTTAAAATGATTCCCTTTTCCAAAGCCGCTGTCCTTCCCGGTGTGTCCGGCTGTAGCCCGACGCGGTGAGGAATAACAGCGACCTCAGTGGTGGCACAGAAGCGGTGACACTCACCGGCTGTGTGTCAAAAGCTACTGAACTGTCTGCCTAGACCGCAACCTGGGGGCATTTTGAGCTGCAGGCGCTTGGTGAGGTTTGTGTCTGGTTAGGCAGCTGACTGGGTTTTCAGACAGAGCAATTCATATATTTATGTGTCTGAGCCTGTGTCATACTGGCTTGATAAAAGCACAACAATGCAAAAATCAAGAATTTTGAATAAAGTGTATTGAAACGGGTGATTGTAAGGAAATAAATGCATGCGGTTATGCATGCATGTACATTTGTAAAAAAAAAATAAATAAAATAAAAACCTATAAAACACTTTACAAAACTTAAAACAACAAAAAAATACACTTCCTTCCTTAGCAGGAGCCTTCAGCATTGTACATTATAGAAGAAATAGAGAGTACCTGTCCATATTTCCATTCAAATGTTTTTTGGGGAAAATTCCTTGTGGGATTCACTGTTGATAAAGTTTATTGGTCAAAAATGTTGGATTAAGAGAAAGTCAAGAGCTATTAACTGGATTGTTATGGTAACTAAATGTGCACAACTGATACAAACTGGAGATCCATTAATATTTTAGGAGCTTGTAATTCAAAACTATTAGAAGTATTCCTAAGTTGAAATCTAATACCTCACTGAAAACAGACTTTGTGTTTGTAAATCTAATTAGGAAACCTAATATGTCTCTACGTGGCTTTGTATCAAATTTCTTAGCAAAACAGCTATAAGATAAAAACCTTAAGGACTCAAAGTTAACCTCATTTTCCATTCAGTACACCGTCACTTTGAAATACTTGTTACTGTATTAATGCAGGTTAGTCTGTAGCCTGAAATTGCCTCATATAATTATGAAGCATTGTAATATGTGAAAGCATTATGACAACATGTTGGCTTTTTATATGGCTACATATTAATATTACACATCAGTTCTTTTAGTAAATATTATTTCAATGGCAGAATCTCTGTAGCATTACATATTTTAATGACTGAACAGGTTAAAGCAGGAATACAGTTATGCCTCTTTCTTATCTGACACATCTACAGAAACACCATTAATTAGATTTAATGCCACACTGACTTCTGCATTTCCCAGGAGAACGACAGAGATAAAAACAGGTGCGCCAGAGCACATATTCCATTAACACAACAGGGTACAGATAAATGAAGAATCGCTTCACATATATGCACACAAAAATGTTACTGATACCTCAGAATGTTTATCAAAAACATCA
The DNA here is from genome assembly GCA_036877545.1 of Yasuhikotakia modesta. Taxonomy (NCBI): domain Eukaryota; kingdom Metazoa; phylum Chordata; class Actinopteri; order Cypriniformes; family Botiidae; genus Yasuhikotakia; species Yasuhikotakia modesta. Next base: position 14,970 of record JBAJNP010003694.1, on the reverse strand, counting down.
AAAAGTGAGCAACATGGTTATGCAAACTAAGAGGAATGATGTCTGTTAATCACAGAATTACATCAAATGCACCCTGTAATAAAATATTTTATATTACAGTTTTGTCTTTCTTTGATTATAGGACTGTGTAATGATTTTTATAATGATTTGTGGGTAACCAAGTTAACTTACATTTCTCCCAAAACACTATTGTATGAAAGGGCACGAGTTGTAAACATTTTTATAAAACTTTTCTTTGGGGTCTGACAGCCTGCCGTCATTTTGCACTGTTTTATGGTGTATGGAAAAGACCTGCACAAAGATTCTTCAAAATACTACTGTACTATAATTAAAGCAAATTAAGCATTTCATTTTGACTCCCTTAATATTCCAAGCCACACAATTAACAATGGTAACCAATCCCTCTAAAACAATTAACTCTTTCCATATGCTGCACAGCCTGCTGGCAGATGGGTAATTCCACAAAGCACTGAACTAACAACCAAATGCCCAGTGCATGATCCTCTAAAGGTCCCATTAAGCCCAACATTATAAAGAGATAAAGAAGGTCCTTTATAGAGAACACAGCAGAGGTGAAACGTTTTGAAAGGTGAAAAAGTTCTACAGGCGTTCCTTTCCACCCTTCCAGTAAAGGCAGACAGCAATTCATCAGTTAATTCAATTAATTTTAGACGTGTTAAAATATGAAGTTGATCAGAAGGATACAGAATTAAACTGGGAATTGTGGTAAGCTTTCTTTTAACTGCGAATGGAAATCATTGAACTCTTTTACAGGTTCCTGGAAACATGCATTAAACAGCATCTGTTTTGATCACGCAGTAAGCCAATCTGATTACCTATAAGAACAGACAAAATTCTTCCTTCCAGTAGGAAATGATGCATCTAAAACAACATTCATAATTTGCATAAGACATTTCTCTGGGGAGGATTTTCATTCATTTATTTTCTGGTTTACATTTTTTGGCATTTGGTCTTAACGTATTGCCAGAAAATTTATTCACTCAGTAAATTCAAAATTGATTTAATTACTTTGAAGAAAACACACATACTAGCTTCATTTCATTTTATTTATTCTATTTACAAATGTTACCGTCTTACTAAAGGTCAAAAACCAAAAGTACATAACTTAATTTCATAATATAAACATCATGTTTTTTTTCTCCCACAAAGAACATTTCTTTGTAGGAAAAATCCTGAATAAAGTGGCAGAGACTGCGGTTACACTAAACCACCTGTGTCCTGAAAATCAAGCCGTTTGCTCTCTGTGAAGCTTGAGAATAAGTTGCTTGATTTGCCGTCTCTTCTTCTTCACTGTTTTCCGAGAAAACCAGTCACTCAGATCCATGCTGGGGTGGAAAGTTTGAGGGGGATCCTATATAATACAAAAAAAAAAAAAAAAAAAAAAAAATCACACCCGGAACTGAGATAATAGCAGTTTCTTAATGGCAAAAATACCTCAAGGAATCTCTCCACATAATGTAGGAGGTAGATGCCACAGTCTGTATAGTTATCCTGCTGTGGGACACAAGGACTCCAGCCGTCCATCACTTCCTTTCCGAAACTTTGCCGATAACCCTTTTTTGCCCTCCATTCCTCTTCCAAGTATCTTGGATTTACAGAACACCATAAAAATACACATATAACTATAACATATGCTGTATGCTAAAAGTATAACAGAAAAACAATTCCTATAATCGTCAAACTGCACCAATTTGTGACAGATTTCTATTATGAATTCCAGGTAGGAGTTTTATATTGTGAAACGGCACTAATGCAAATAAAGAAAATGATAATTGACATTTCTGGGTAAACAATCCAGTTAAATACAGTAGCAACATTTGCTGCCTCAAAGTACTTTAAAGAATAGAATAGAAATGCGTGTTACACATAAACAGTCATTTAAAAGTGATCAAGCTTGTTTAAAACAGAAGATAATTACTCCTGGAGTATCCGCACCACCGATGATCTGCCTCTGCAGTTAAGGGAGTCCATAATGAGTATGCATGACCTGTCAACAGACACACAGACTGGATTACATACAGCGTTTCACAGTCAAGCAAGGCGTGTTACTGCCCTCTAGTGACCAATAAAAGCAAAGAATTACAAGTTCGTTGACAAACCTTGAGAAACTCACCGATTAGAGTCATTACGTTTACTGTTACAGACAGATGTGTTCTTGACAACCTTAAACCAGTGAAAAACTGCAAATTAGTACAGAAAATTCTGTTTGTACACAAGTGTGTGCTAATAAATACATTACCTGAATATCCTCGGTCTCATCATCTGTATGGAACCAGAAACTGTTTAAGAAATCTATGTAGTAAACAAAACATTTACAGTGCAGTTAACCTACTTGATTCAAAAATGTGTATAAACAAAAACGTTTGCGATTCTGTAGTTTTCCACTTTTTTTCCTACCTATGGATTGCCTCCATGTGGAGTTGTGTTCTGAAGAGTCCTGGCAGTAGAAGAGAGACATGGGATTGGGTAGCGATTGATCACAAAGATACTCCTCTGAATGTCTTTGTCCATTGACGCAAAGATCTGAATCACTGGTCTGTGAAATCTGGCCAGGAAAACAAATGACAGCCAGGTACCAGTGAGACCTGAGGAGACATTGTAGCGTTTATCAAGACAAGCTTCTTATTTCATGTGACCTACACAAGGGACTTCACAATGCATGTTTAAACAGCTTATAAGGTTATATAGATTTAATTTCCTGTAAACACAGCTAACAAACCTAGAAAACATAAAACACTCACTGTTGATTAATCGGGACAAATATAAAGTCCTTCTCAAATATGTTCACATGCCTGGTCCATGTTTTCACCCGGTTATGTCGGAGCTCTGGAGAGCTGTGGAACAGCACAGTTCAATGTTTTTACAAAACACAATTAGGTTTGGGACACCAAGTTTTTCCACAATCATATTTTATACGTACAATAAACCCGTTTCTGGAGGCCTTCTGTGATCTTCCTGGGTGAGATGCTTGTAGAAGAACGAGCTGAACACGTGGCAGTCGACAGCATCTTCTCTTTTAAGCTGCTCACACATCAAAAACCTGTCATCAGGAACATCAGAAGAACATCCAAAAAACATGTGACTTACTTTCACTTTCACATCAAGCAGTACATCAGTATACTGCAGTGCCAATGGACTTGCAGTAGGCAGTTTCTATTTCTATCAGAACTTCATTGACTATTTAAAAATACCCTTTTTTACCTTAGATAGAAGTCTAATATCACATCGTTTAGGAATTTGCCTTCCTCCAGACAGCCAAGATCTTCCTCAGTGATGGTTATACCCCCTTTGGCTGGTGGAGGGGGGTATACAACCAGTCTGGAAAGAGATATGTTCTAAAGAAAAAAAAACTAAGCTCATTGTCAAAAAAAAAAAAAAGAGTTTGGTCCAGCTAACTGACTTTTTGACTTCCTGTATGGGTGACAAGGGGAGTTCTACCAAATCCTCATCACTGTCTGAGACACCGAGGGTTGCGATTTCAAGGGAGGGTAAAAATGGCACCAAGGTCTGCAGAACATTGAGAAAATGTTAATGGTCTACAACATCACGGACACTGAAAGGTTTACATAGTGATTTTCTGCGGCAACAAAAGAAACAAAAAAACCTGACTCATGACAGGAAGTTCATTCTCTTCAGGCTGAAGCGCAGAGATCTGAACACAGAAAACAAATGCTATTTACACAGGACAAACAAAATAATTTAGATTAACTTTTAAGATTAGTTAATATAACAGTTAAGATTACAAGTTAAGAAATATTAAGATGCTGCAATTTTAATTTCTCTATCTAACAGGATAATTGACCAGAATTAAAACGCAGCACTTTGGTTCAAAGTAACGCGAGTCAGTAAACACAAGAACCTTTATAAATACATATTTAAAAGCTTCATAAAGCACCTGCTGTTTCTGGCTACAGTTGTGCTTCTTCAGCCTGTTATTGGCTTCTTCAAATGACAGTTTAACTAGAAAATTGCAGATGTTGTTGCTTCTGCTAATCTCTGTGAAGATTTCCTCCAGGGTGAGCTGCTCTGGGAACGCGAGTTCCCTCTCAAAAATAAGAACTAGGTATTTCTCATCTTGATCTGAGGAGAAACATAAACCCAACATATCCAACTGAAACAAATAAGAAATCAAAGAAACTTCCTGCAACTATTAAAATGCGGGTCCTGTAAATCCATCAAACGGCACAGACAGATAATACAGAAATCAGCTGGTTTGTAAATCTGTTAGTGTGTAACTCACTCTTGCTTTGGCTATCATAGCACACCCAAGAATGATCTTTACACACAAGCTGTGCTAGCAGACGGAGGGACGCCGCAGCCGTCATCCGTAGAAACAGGGACGGCAGCCTCTGTACGGTGCACCATTCACAACTAGTGAGGTCTGATGTCTTGATTTGCACTGTTGGTGTTGGGACAAGCAAAACACTACACTATTATTTATAATATATATAAGGTACACTATATACACACTATTAACATTACACTATTATCTCTATGCATTTACAGTACATTTGATTACATGTTTGATCCATAACAGGCAAAACAAAAAAAAATAATTATCAAGTTAAGACATTTTAACTTAAGATATTTTAAGCCATTAAGTCAACTAATAGTAATGATCTTACCTCCATTTAAGATCTCAATGTAATCCACTGTAAACTGCAAATGAAACATATCCTGTGGTTTAACCGTTATATAAACCAGTGGTCGTGTATTGCTATTATACAGTACTAGTTTAACTTAAACAAACCTGATAGAATTGGTGTCTTTGAAAACTTATACAATGGTAAATGCTTAACATGCTTGACATTAATTTTGCTGTAATTGAATGTGTCTATGTAAATATGAGTAAAGGAAAAATTGTCCAGCAAACAGGAAAACTTCAGTACTACTGTAGTAAATATTAAACACTATTGTACTGATTATTGTATCCCAGTTGGACCAAATGAAGTTGCTATAGAAACAAATTCAGGAGGCAAAGCTTTCAGAGAAAACGTGGATATTGCGAATAATCTAAAATGAAGACAAAAACATTGAATATTTGTATGGATTATTAAAAGCATAATGTAATAATGAAGCAATGTGACCAGGTTCTGTTAGCGTTTATGGACCCACTGTAAGCGAAACCTTACGATTATTACCCTGCATTGAGTTTCCAATGTATCAGATCCTCTAAAAATCTCGGTCATTGTTCCAACTTTGAAACATCTGATGTTGAGCACAAGCGCGTTGGATTTATCTGCAGCGCCTCCCTCTGGATGTTTCGGGAATGTTGTCTTCCTGACTTTGCGTTTGTTTTCTCTGACACGACGGACAACGTTTCCAACCTGTGTCAGGAAACACATGCGATCAGTGTCCGTGGGGAAGACAGGCGACAAACCGAAACAAAGCACATTAGCTATTTACGTACCTCGCCTTTCATGCGATATCTTCGTTGGGTTAGTTTATTCTGGGATCCCTCATGAATAAATGTCTCGGTTCTGGTGTTCTTGTGACACGCAACAGTATTTAGATCTAGTGGTGAACAGTTCACAGGTTTGTTTTTCATCAAAGTGTCTCTCAATGCGAGACAAAGTGTCTCTCAATGTGTCTCTCTCTCTACAGACCCACATTATAATGCGTTTCCACATACACCAAAACCCAATGGCTTATTGTGAGACAAGATAGTTACCTTCGGAATCATTGCTGATAAGGTGTGTCCTATATGGATAAAGGTTGATCCAGTCAATACTTGATACCATTTTGACATTTATTTATTCAGTGTATATAAATTACTCCAGATTTTTAATACGACTGTATGCAGGTCAAACCCTGAGTCGCTCCTGCAGATGGTGGATTTGAGCGCATAGTTGAAACGCCTGTATCGCCGTTCAGATCGTGTGAAAGGTTCGGCTTTGCTCTCAGTGTTGACCGTGGCCTTTGGCCGGTCTCTGAAATACACATATAAAGGGATTATTTGGGTAATGTTTGTGTTGTTAAACGTTCTGGGCGTTTACTTACGCTAATATGTTGCGCATTCCGACCAGGTTGAGTCCGATGGCGTTTCCTTTCAGAGGTTTGATTCTCAGACGTTTGTGATCTTGACCAATTGGACGAACCTTTAACACGACAAACATAGTGGAGGCTAAAATAAATGCTAACTTTGTTTAATATTACAATACAACGTACATCAAAACAACGAGTTAAGAAAGCCAACCACGTTCTTCTCAGTCAGGAATACGCATAAATACGTGCATATGTTAGTAGCTACACTTCGTGTTTTATAACTTTCTTTAAAACTCACCATTTTAAAGTATTAGCTGTTTAACTTGTGCCTCTGGACCAACATTAACATCACGTAGCCAATCGTGACGTAAGCACGTCCTTGGCTGATGGTTGACAGGTGCGGATTGGTTGCCCCGTCACGCTAAATAGCGTCAGCGTGCGCGCGCGTGTTTGTGAGACGCAGCTGTGATGCATCTGAGACGTAAGAGTACAGATAGTATCACAGTAAGCATTTATGTGCAGTTACCACCTGTCAGCCTTTGTATTCGTGACTTCTGTGCTGATCTCAGGCCCTTTAGGGGTTAGTTGATGACTGTAAGTAGCTGAAGGTAGCAGATGGCTGATATCTTTGTATTGTTATTCTGTTGGATCAGTCTATTTTTGTGACCAGACTGGGACTTTATTATGGCTTGTGATAAATTTATCATATTATGGCTTATCAGCTACAATATATTTTTTACTGGGTATCTATATTTAATAAATGCTGTGCATATGCTGAAACATTTCTCTTTTAAGTATCTTAAATATTTATGTTTCAAAGCTTTGTGGCTTATAAATAGTCATTGAAATGGTAATAAAAACGTACAACCTCCATTTACCATAATTGTGATATTATGATCTATTCCTTTGATTTTTATGAAATGCATTGACAAAGACTTCCTTCACGAATGTTTATTTACTCAAAACATTTTATGCAAACACAACTACGGCCATATTGAGTCAATACAGGATGACTTGGTTTTGTTATGCAGAGAGAAGCCGATTCGTTCTGTAAAGGCAGAACAAACCAAAGGTTCTGACATCTATCATCTCTGTTTAATTTGACCAGGGCCTTATACAAATCTGATATGACTTAAAAGTAAGAATGCACAGCCCAAATGCTATTTAATAGCTGAGCAAAATAAATACAAAACAAAACGCATAATGCAGAAATGTTAGCAGCAAACGTTGGTTCAATTTGACATGACATTATCTGATCAGTAGTATCACTTGTGTGATTGCCACTAAAATATAATGTTCACATTAACAATGAGAGTTCCTCCCCATGCGTAATGGTGTTAAATATAATGGTAATACCACTTTCTATTCATTTGGTGAGTTTCTATTCTTCAATCTAAACATTGTGTCACAGAATGATGTCACAATCAAGCACATCAGATCTGTAATTGAACCAAAAATGTGATTTACAAACAATCACTCATAAACTGTCAATGTATAACATTCACATGCTCCCTGGATATATTCTTTAACACGTTTTAGATGCTTCTTTGTCACAAACTTTTACATGTCATTTTCCATTAGTTCTCAATTATTGTACCTCTGTCACTGGCCCATCCACATTTAGTATTAAAGGTCCTCTCTATGGCTCAGAGATTAAGCAGATGAAAATAGCAGGATTATTAGGGTTATTCATTAAAAAAATGTTAAGGTCATATTTCTCCTCTAAGTCGTAGGAAAGAATTACATTTTGACATTTTATTATGACTCATGTTCTGACAGATTCGTTCCTTAAGCTAAACCTACTGTTAACATCAGTATCTTTGAGGATAAAAAATTCACAAGCTTGAAATTGTTGGGATTTTTCCTGATGGTCCAACTTATTTAGTTTTGTTAATTCAAAGTGATTCGCCAGTGAGAAAGGCAGATGAGACACAGATGGATGATGTAAAAATGACGTCTGCGTAAATACTGGTGTCAAAACTGACTCTAAAGAAACCGTGTATGAATAAAAAACTGCATTCCAGGCAACTAGTTCTTTTTCTTCAATAATGTCTTCCCCATCACAATATTTACATTTTTAAGTCTATTGTGTTACCCACAATTTGTGAAACCTTTTATTTTGTTCATTCTCTATGTCGATACGTAAAACATGCTGAGACGGCTAATGGCGTTTGCTGTCTGTTGGGCTTGAGAAAGGTGAGTGTTTGTTGATACTGATTTAGGGCCTAAACCAATGAAGCTGGAGTAGAAGATGGAGTATATATGGTTAGCCCATAGATTTGTGAGAAACTGAGGGGATATTAACATCGTGCGTTTTGGGGGGTTCATTTGAAGTGGTGGGTGGGGCAATTGGTGAAGGATCACAATGACGTAAGAAGGTAGAAGATGGTGCTCAGTATTCATCCTGATCCAGGTGGGCCTGTTCGTCTATTTCATCATCTTCTGGTGGTGCAAAGCCATCCTGTGTGGAAAATGATTGTTGGTGAATTATAACTACAGTGATTAAATGTCTTCTTATGGGCATTTCATGAGTTCCAAAATCAACAGCTCCTTTAAAATGTTTGTTTATGCCAAACACTTGAAATGTATTCCCAGAATGTTCTGGCAGGAGTTCAGTGAAACATTCATCCAAAATAGTTGACAAATCAGGAGAATAAAATGTCTTGAAAACTAAGCATAAAAATGTATGTTTTATACATACATTTTTACAAAATAATGACCTTTATCTCTTTGTGTGTGAAATAAATTAAGGCAAGTGTTTGACGGACGGTACCTCTGTGGCATACAGGATGTCAATTATCTTGGTGATGGTAGGGTTGTTTTCATTCTCATGTTCTTGGCAGATGAGTTCAATGTCTCGAAGTTTGCTGAAGTAAAAATCTCTCTCCTTCTCCAGCCCATCGACAGTTAACTTCAGCTCCATTAACTTCAAAGAACAGACAAATAACACATGGTAAGATACTGTATATCAGAACATGGCCGTTCCTTTAAATATGCAGATTATGACATCAATAATTTATATCCTGATGTGTTTCAGAATACTAAATGAAATATGATATGATCAGAAAAATGAATAGAAATCATTCTATAAATCTAACCTGAATAGTATTCTATGCAATTTTAAATATTCACAAAATTCCCATTCCCCAGTTGAAGTATTCAAAGGTAGAGTAAGTCTTTCTTACCCTCCCAGGGACTCTACCTGTTGATTAAGCTCCATGATTTCAGCATCACTGCCCCCGTTCCTGGCATGTGTGGGGTTCTTCCTTATGGTGGTGGTGACCCTCTGTGGTGTGGGCATGTTTTTGGGTACTGTCGGTGATGTTCTCTGAGGCCCTGAAATTGGAGATGTTTTGCTTTTAACTCCAGTAAATTGAGAGGAGTTTAGCCAACGTAACGTACTTTACAAACCGATACATGCAAACTTAGCTGCTGATTTTATGTGGCTACAACTATAGCTGAAAGCTTCAGCCTCCAACAAGCTCCAGCGTGGGCAGCTTGTTACCCTATTGCTTTGGTTAAGCCTGCATGTTTAAACATTAACTGCTTTATATTTGGCAGGTTTAACTAAAGTCTGGAAGTGTGACGAGATGTTACTACAAACTATATGGAGGTCACATTCCCAATCCACCCCAATGACATCATAAAACCACTCAATCTTCAGCAAATTAAGTCACCATTTTTATGCCTCTCTGGGGACTATGTGTCTGCTTTAGTTGTTAAAATATAAAGCAAGTTTATTGTATTGCTGTTTAGAGAACATTGATTACAATGTCCAACAAGGAGTTTGTAAGACTTATAGGGATGAACAGGACTGACCAAAACATCACTAAGCAAGCGATGGACTGGCAGATCAGCACATGAGAGAACATTAAGGAGCACTAGGGCTGGGTGATAAACTCATTACACATTTTCAGCTTTTTGATATTTGCACTAAAATGAGATAATCAGATTTTCTATTGAGCAAAAAAATTGAAATTAAAAACTACATACAGTAAATAGTAAAATACAGTAGAAATTTAGTTTAATCATTTTAAGTATATGGACCAATAAAATATACAGTTACATATATATTCCATATAGTTATATATTCTATGTATTATTGTCTACTGACGTTTAAATAAGAGACAAAACTTTGCTTTAATGCTCTCATACCTACAAGAAAACTCAACAGCCAAATGAAAATGACATTAATCGTGAATAATCGCACCCAGCCCTAAGCAATACAATTAATTCAAGAACTGGTTTGAATTAATTACCAACAGTTTGTTAGCGCTGCACTGATATTAGCAAAGCAGTCCTTGTATTAAAACAGGGTACCACAGATTTGTTTGTGGCACAACAAAATCAATTGTAATATGATTTAAACGGATTGTTTTCTGATCGATGACAGCTTGGACATGGATTAATCTGTCTAAAGATCGTGCACAACCGGCTGCTTGCAGAGCACGCCTTTCCTCAGCAGAAGCTCAGCAATCGATGCAGCAAAGTGCGGCAGAATTTTGCTGTTACCTGAGGCACCGGTTCTCTTGGGTTTGTGGGAAAAGTGTTCACCTGGATTTGGCGGAGGTGCCACTTCCTGGCCCTGTCTATTCAGAACAGGATCGTATTCTTTTCCGTCATAGTTGGCATCAAAGAATTTTTTAAACCACTGGACGAATTCAAAGTTGTCCTGGAATTTTCCTTTCACTAATTTTTCCACTGGGATTATCTGGATAACAAAAATGGGGAAATTAAAAATATTTGTTAAATAAAAGACCAGCTGTGGCTTGAAACACTAATAAATCAGTAACTGTACTGGTGGTAACACATGGTTACATCATTTTTTATTTTAACTATTTACATTAAATTACTTTTTATCTCTCATTTAATACATTTAAATGAATTCTGCAGAATTCTACAAATTTTCCAACAACAAACGTCTGCAGATTTTATGCATATTTTCCTCCTGTTTCTTTCAATACTGAAATTTTAAAAAACTGGAACCATGTATTCAAAACCAAATGCATGAAAGTCACTAACTTTGTCCACATTCATCCTTTTGAAAGCCGCCTGCAGGACTTTGAAGTTGTGTATATACTCATGTTCCAGCTTGGCTTGAAATTTCACTTTCTTTAAAAGAATACAGCCTGGGAACAGCATGTCCATGAACTGACAATAAGCCGCCCCTGAAGACAAACAGCAGAGGACAACATTGGTGAAATACTCAAATACTGTCTTTGATCACTATGTGTATCCTTGATTAAATTTATCAATATAATGTGCTTAACCAGTGCTGAGTGAATGTATTATTTGCAATGATTATAGTCAAAAAGTTACATGACAATGAAAATGATCAAAGGCAAACCGAAAGTCCTTTCTGTAAGTCTTCTTTTCATACTTTATACTTCTGGAAGTACTGAAGTTAACGGTAAGGCAACTGAGTTTAGCTTGTGATGTAATAGAACATGTATATAAGTAATAGTAAGAGTAGTAGAATAAGTTAGTAAGACCAACCTGAACATAACTGCTCTATTTTGGTGTAGGTGAGCTGGAGGGAGTCGTTCACCCATGCCAGCATGTCATGTCGACTCAGGTTCTCAATTGTTACTGATGTGGCGTAGACATTCACTGCCATCTCCTGTAAAGAGAAGACTTTAACAATGAACTACAGACCACACATTTCTCAGATACATGTTACCATGCAGGGGACTTCAAATGGGTTACTTTATAAAAATGTAAACATAAAAGTATTATTTACAAAGTATTATTAACCTAAACTACATAAACATATAAAAAATAGATAAAACAGCTATTAATAGACATGTATTAACAAATACAGTATCATTTTTATTATCATTATAATATAATTTGTTGTTTGTTCAATTGAACAATTACAAGCTGCAATAATTTCAATTGCAGTCACTTGCACGATGTGAGTTATAGTACAAACAGGCCCTTACACTCGCTCTGTGTATCACTGACATATTGTCTTTTTATCTGTAGGCTAATACAAACGTACAGTAAATTTGCGTTTTGCTATAATACGTGTACATGTGTAATAACGGGTAAAATTGTGCGTCCGCTGAACAAACGGGTCATTATTATGAGAGTTGCGCTGATCTGCCCCCTCTGCAGGCCCGGGCAACATAACAGCACACAAAAGATTTAATGTAACGCTATGCCTAATACAACCGATCAGTTATAACGGTGTATAAATGTTATACTCGCTGTATTTTGACTGCGTCCTTCCCAATGTTGATTTTCCACTGGCCGAAGGAAATCTAGCTGTCAAATCCAAGGCGAGGGCTGTCCGCTGCTGCTGCTGCTGTGGGTTGCCAGATATGCAGCGCTGCTTAGTTACGGCCCGCCCCCGATATAGCGCCGCGTTCGGGTTAATGCGCATGCGCCCCATCCCTTCTTTACAGGAGCCTTAAAGTAATAGTATAAAACTGCCTATAAATAGCATACATTTTATATGAACGTTTACTACTCATCTTTAAACAGTATAAGACATTGCGCACCTTATTAATAAGGTTTTAGTAATCTAACCTTTAAAACGGATAGTTTAATATAGGATTAAAGTAAGATTTAAACAGGTAAAATAAATGAATAAACCCAAATGAACGAATAAACCCATTCATTTCATGCTTGGCATAAAACTACAACTGAATTAGAAATATATCCCAGCTGAATGTTTTATGAATGCTGTTAAAGAAACACATTCTTGAGGTTGAAGGGGGTTTATTTGCACTTTTCATGACATAAACATGTTAATAGGTACAACTGTAGTGCACACACAGCACATTTTAGAAAACTGAAAAACATACTGAACTTCAGTTTAAAAAATACATGAATATTCAGCACCAACAGAAATGTTTAAATGTTCTTTCCGTACTAATGCTTGTGTCACTGTAACATTGATCTTAACAGTTAAGTGTTTAAATGGTCTTTCCAGAAATGCTTGGAGCAACTTATACAAACATGTACATACTGAACACATGCCTTGGTTAGTCTGGTGTCATTTAACTGAGGTTTGGTTAGTACTTGTGAAACATATTTATCAGAAGTGAAGCATAATGTTTCTAAATCAATGCACAGTGTTAATCTTTCAGTGAACATTAAACCAACAGTATTACACCACAAATATAGCTCAGTACTCATCTTAGAATGTTTTTCTAGAAAGATCCTACAGACACAAAATGTTGAAACTGGTATAAAGAATAACTCTTGAGTGCTAAGGATGCTGAAGGGAATGAAGACTTACAGATTTAAGTAACTCTGAAAGTTGTTACTGTTGAATGAATCAGTTACACTAGAAAACTAAAGACAATTTGATATGCGACACAGTAAACAATATAAGCCTCATTTCACATTTTAGGCGCTCATGGCTATGTGCTTATAAACAACATGAAATCAAATTTATATGCTTCTTACGAATGACTTGTTTTCAATGGTTAAGCAATAAAGTGACATCATGAAATGGTTGTGCCATCAACCAATCATTTAATAATAACTTACACGACTAAAAAAAGAGTTACCTTGTATTGGCTATAAATCTCAGTATGTCAAAAGAAGTTGCAATAAAAAATATGGACACCTCAAATAAGAAAATGTTGCCAATTTCCAGTGTAATTTGCCTCACTGTAAGTGTTGAGAGACAGGGTGCTATTGTACACAAGTGTAACTCGCGAGATAACTCACTGAGGTAAATGTACAGTCATCCCACAAACACATTACAACAGTTCAATTATTAACAATGGTTCACATTTTCTCACCACGAACAAATACACAAACAAAATTACTCAGATGTTTAAACAAATATTTGGTGGCTGTCTGTAAAAAAATTGTAAAAGATAACGTTTGTAAAATGTGTACTGTTGTTAATGTGAAACAAAAACTATTTGTAAAAGGGTCTGTCTCCTGTAATATTGTATCTTTAAAATCACAAACTTAATTAAGTTTATTTAGCACTACAACGGCGTTTTATCTGAACACGACCTTCGCAATTTTATTCATCTGAATATGAAGAGCGAAACAACTTATTACCAAATCTCTAACAAAGCATTTCTGAATCCATGTTTTCCAATTTCCAGACAAATATATTGTTTTCTTGCCTATATATACATAAAACAGTGGAGTTTAGTTGCACGTGGTTCAAACTAAATAATAAGATGTGACTTAATTTAGTTTCATACTTTTTAAGTGCTGCTTCAAAATGTTACCAGATGCCACTGGACCTGCCACCAGGTGGGGCCAGAATCCTTGCGGAGGCTCTCTTTGGAACATTATCATCAATCTGGGCACCTATCAAAAAATGAAATTAAAACATACATGTTGAGCTACACAGGCTACATAATGTTTTTATCACCAATCAAAAGATCCTCAAAATGAATTTAATTTTCTCTATGCCAAAAAATATATATTTTTTCTTTTTTTCTGATTTTGAGGTAAAATGTTACCAGAACAGTTTTTGCTATATTTGCCTTTATAATGATCCTTTATGCTTCAATATATATATACAGTAAATATAGGTTACTGTACCAGACAAACTAAAGCTGGACTCGTGCAGATCCCTCATTCCTCCATGGCGAGTGCAGGGTCGTGAGGTCATGTCTCCATCTGCTGGGCCTAACTCCTTCTTCCCTGAATTTTGCACTGCAGCTACATCTCCAGTGTAAGGAGCTCGTTCTACACCCTTAATTGCTTGACACTGTGTAAACAGTTACAAATACACTCAGTATAAACAATAATATAAAAACAAACAAAGTAAATGATACAGTACCTTCTCCCTTTGGACCATTTTCTTGTACAGGTAATCTGGGAAGGTTCGTAGAGGGTAGAACTTTCCAGAGCCCTCGGCGCAAGTAAAAATTTCATTTTCATAGACCACTCGGCCGCGGCTGATGGTTACCAGGGGAACACCATGGCAACGCAGATTCTCATACAAGTTAACATCACCACCCTGCCACTGAGTCGTCACAG
>JBAJNP010003693.1:0-37831 GCA_036877545.1 Yasuhikotakia modesta | reverse complement strand
ACACACACAGTTACACACACACAGTTACACACACAGTTACACACACACAGTTACACAGCACTGACTGTGGATATATTTCACTTTCAACAAAAACTGTCCGTTAATAAATAACAGCGGAGCGTTTCAACCATTAATAATCAACATGTCATTTATGGTAAATATTTAAAGTGGAAGGTTCAGTGAGATGTGATGATCACATGTTTCTGAGGTTACAGGTGTGTGTTATGATAACGTGTGCGGGTAACACCTGATACAGCTACAGGTCCAGCGACTTCATCGCATGTCTGTCCTCTTCAAACGCAGTCCTTGTGTCGGACACCAGTTACGTTTATTCATTAAAACCGCTCCAAACGAAACACGACCGGACTTTAAACGGTACCGGCTGGATTGGACACAACAGCGATTTACAGACGTTGTTACCTGCTCTGGTTGTGGATATTTACTGCGTTTCGCCGATATCACTGCAAGCGCGACGTGTTCATTACACGTCATTAAACAAACACAGCGCCGCCCCGCGTCATCGCTGCACGTCGTCACACCTTTAAATCTCTTATCGATAACAATAAACTAACGCTTCTTAATGGTTATTGTTTTTTCTGTGTTCCCTGTATGTGATGCAGTCCCGCTGTTGTGTTTCTGCTGTTTCACATACTTATAACGTCATGCAACCAGTAGCACAATGTACAAACAATATAATGTCACTTTTCATTACGGCATGACTTCTCTTGAGTAGTGAATAATGTCATAGAACAACACGCAACTACTTTGTCGTTGAATTTGGAAATTCAGTTCTACACAACAAACGCACACAACCAAAAACATCCCATCATTATGTTTCCTCCATTTCTTAGGCAAAGCATTGCATCAAAGATTATTCTATGGAAATATTTAAACAACTACATACAAAAATATAACCAGTGTACAAAGACAGTCAATGGACATGCATTCTCCAATGAAACGTTTTCTGACCAAATATAACAATCTGTTTTCATTATGAATCTGAATAAAACTGAACTGGTCAAAGAGATAAAAAAAAAGCACTCAAAAGGTTTATCAGTTAAAAAGAATGAAAGTGATGTAACGTGTAAAAATGGATGCGAACTTTTACCATCAACCATTAAATTTACAAAAACTATTCAACCATTTTTCCCAAAGAAAGACATTCAGTTTCCACTAAATTAATTCTGAAGCATCTGCAGCAATACTGAACAAAGATTCAAACTCAGATATCTGATGATGTCAAAATTATAATATGCTAAAACTTGTTTGATCTACAGGTTATTGTAAAAAACAGTCTTAAAATTTAAAACATGTCATTAAAAACAAAAAACAATTATCAGGAATCGGATCAAAAACTCTTACATCATGTGTCGCTCTGTAAATACACTGCACACAACACACATGCACAGCACTTGAATGTAAAGTGTACAATGTATTTACAAACATATGTAAAATTAAAAAAAACAACAAAAGAATGTTTAGGCACACATGTAAGAAACTCTAAAAACATGGTAATGTCTTCAAAACTCAGGACGTTATAAAACCTTACAGAGCTACAAGCAGGACAAACACGCAGTAGAATCATAAAACCATTCCACCGTTCACACAAGACATGTTTCATGAAGAATTCACACAGAAATTTGTCCTGCTCACGTTTCATAATATGCCCACTGAGTTTAACGCTTGTCTTGATACTTTTTTTTGTAAAAACATAATAATCCAGATATCATGAGAAAAACTGATCAATTTCCCCAATCTAAGAAAAGCAGTTACTTCACAAACAGTTATTTGATTCATCATTATGCTAAATAGAGATGCGGTACACAAATGCTACTGTATGTGTACATAAACATCAGACAACTTTACAAGTTACTTGCATCAGTTCTAATAATCCAGGGAGTGAATATGATACACAGATGTGTTTGCTAATGGACAAAGAATAAAATATACATCCTGAAATCAGTTTTGTTGATTTCAGCTTATAATGTAGAGGCATGAGTTTATAGATTCCAATAGGTTTGCATTATATATCTAAATAAGGAAATCAAATATTTGCTTTTAAACACTAAAGAAAACTGTCCATGAGCTCAAAGCACTATGGGTAATTTTTTGCAGATCGCAGATGCATCCGCAAACTTAGATAAAAGAAACTGAATAATTGACAGGGTCTTTCATGAGAACAACAAGTGATGAAATGTACTTTTCTAACCAACACAACTATCTAACAGTAGACCACATCTACAGTAAACTGTGCATGATCAACTCATTCAAACTGTACTGACTATTACCAGTCATTCATCTGTAAGTGTCCAAAACCTTCAGAGTACGGTGATACAAAAATATTTCAGGGTATAGTTTAATATTTCACAATATATACAGTTATGGGCTGGATCAGAATAACTGCTGATGGTTCTACACAAAAACTTGTGTCTTGTAAAGATCATTTATTATGTCTTTGGAGCACAGAGTACAAAGCAAAGAGTGAAAAGCCCTTCTAACAAATCTTACAAAATACTGCAAAAATAAATGAATACACAAATAAGTGTATGGACAAGACAAATGTTATTTTGTATCAAGTGTAAATCGCTCACAGAGAGAAATAATAGTAAGTGCCTTTCTCAAGGGCAAAACAGTGACCTCTCCAAAAACATGTTGCAAAACAAATTGAACACAAAAAACAATCGTAATGTTAAGGCTTCCAGTATTATTAACTCATTGTTTATGAACCCGGCAAAGGGCTGAACACAAATGCAAAGCCAAAATTAAACCTGCCATTGTAAAAGTTATTTTGGGGAAACCACTGTTAACACACATAAACAGCTAGATTGCTGTTGTAGTCGTTTAAAATGTTAGCACAGTTTGGCTAAAACATGTTTGATACAATAATTAGAGAATGCATGGCTGGAACTAAAAAAGTGCTCATTTGCCCAGCCATCATTCATTGATCTTGATGAATGTACAAAATGTACAAAACACAAGTAATGCAATAACACAAGAGAACTCTACAGTCTTCATTAAAGGTGCTGAAAATTAAATATGGGATGTACCAATATTCTTCTTTGATTCACATTGATTTAATTGTTTGATGGAGATGGAAAATCAAGTATTTGCACATAAACCACACTGCCTTTTGACACAACTCAAAAACTTTGAATATAAAGTGCTTTAAAATGCTTTGAATCTTCAAAACTTTTGTTTAGCCAAAGGTCTGGCTGTTTGAAGCATCTGGAGATGAGGTCAACTGAGTTCTTGGTTCACTGATGAGCGAGAACTCTGGGAAATCTGTCCCTCCGTGTCCTCTCAGGCTAGTGTGTCCACTTCCAATGCTAAATTGAGGAGATATTCCAGATCGTGTGCTTGCGAACTGAGATCGAAAGTTCTGGTCAAAAGTGGCCATCTGAAATGTCTGACTAATATTTTGTGCATCCGTCTTTTTAGAAGGGGTCACATGGTCAAGAAAGTCTTCTGTTGACGACACTGAGGAGGGGTTAGTCTCATCACCTGAGAAGGAGAAAGAGTGTTGGGAATCTACTAAAAGGTTAAAGTTGGGTTTTTCCAAGGTAGACCTTAAGGGAGAGTTCATGCTTGGCCTGTACCGGGAAGAGATGTTGAACTGCTTCTCAGTGGAAAACAAAGGCTGGCTGGCAAGGTTGGAATTGTCATTCACGAACGTAAGGCTCTGGTTGTTTAGGTAGCTGTCGTTTTGACTGGTCCTTTCCAGTGCTTGCTGGAGAAACTTGGAGTACTCTTGCAGAAGGTTGGCTTTCTCTGCTGGGGGACCTTGTGAACTGATTCCCAATGACTCAGCAGGGCTGCTCTCATCAGAAGAGTTGATGGAGATGCTGGACGTCACCTCTGTGTCCGCCACGCTGAAGGAAATCTCTGCCTGCCCATTGGCCTTATTGGAGTAGTGATCGAGAAGTGTCTGCAGAACCTCATCCGGAAGGACATTCTTTTCGTTGCTGGACTTGATCTCCACATTAAGAGTCTGAGTCTCAGAGAGAATTGTGGCTGGAATCGTTTCATCAATCACGCTTGTGACAGTTGCTTGAGTGACAGAGGACTGCGACGTAATGCTGCTCACATTCAGAGTGAAGTCTCTGCTAGCGCTCACTGTTGCCGCCTGCAAGTATCGCTTCTTCTTCAGAAACTGCATAGCATCGTCGTAGTTTGTGTTGCTTCCGGCTGGTTTTGTTTGACTGGCCTGCAAGGTATCTACCAACTCCATGTCATGGTTGGTCTCAATATCTGAAAGGCTTTTATTTTCCACAATCTCAAATGTGTATCTTGTGACTTTGCTGTCGTCGAATGAGGACAAGGGAGAAAGACTGTGTGACTGTTCTAGAGGCTGCTGCTGTAACTCACTCTTGCTGGCAATTTTCTTCAGCACTAGTTTTGGAGGACTGATGATGTCATCATTAGATTCCTCCCCTGTAAGATGCCTGCTGCCAGACGGCGAATCAGAGAGCTCAACGGAATAATCCGTCTCAACGTACTCATCCTTCACTTTGGTGGCTAGCGCATAAAGAGGAAGACACTCGTCTTTACAGAGCCCGTCTTCAGTTTTTCCTTCAGGACAAGCCCCTGCCGTTTTTGTTTCTGGATCGGAGGGATTTGTGAGTGGGACTTGACTTTTGTCAGAGGTCTTCTGACGTTTCTTCTTGGGAAGTGTGGATTCCTTGGCAGGAAAGGAGAAGCTTAGGTTCTCTGGGCTGTGAAGAGGGCCATCTTTGGCAGCCGCTTTCTGCACCGTCTTGCCCTTGTTCTCATGACACATGCGTCTGTGCTTCAGTACTCGGTCAGTTCTGGAGAAATACTGTTGACAAAAATATACATTCTGTTAACAAACGCTGATCTGTCTTGTACTAATCATTGTTTAACCAAATAAAGCATAACTAGAAACAAATGTAAATTCACTAGTGAATTCTCTGATATGACGGAGCCATAATAACTAGTGTGTAGCATTTGATTGGATGTTGAGCAGTTCTCTAACCTGATGGCAGTAGTCACACTGGTAGGGCTTCTCTCCACTGTGTGTCCTCTTGTGTCTCTCCATGTGATACTTCTGAATAAACGTCATTCCACACTCATCACAGCGAAATGGCTTTTCTCCTACAGGTGGGATATTAGCAGGGATAATGACAGTTACGCAGATATTTATTTATTATACAGAAAATAAAAACCTTTTTCTGCTGTTAAATAAGAAGGAATAGAGCATCTTATCTGTGTGTCTCTTATTAAGACTTGTTTTGTCGGCGGCACCACAAAACAAGGACACACACGTCAGCGGTCGGTCACACATAGAACATTGGTGTTGAAGATTTCATGCTATATTTAAAAAAAAAAATTCACTGCTTACCTGTGTGGATTTTCTCATGTCTCTGAAGAAGATACTTCTGAATAAAGCGCATGTCACACTGAGTGCACTGGAAAGGTTTTTCACCTGCCAGGAAGTGTCAATTGTAGTTCTTTTTATGCATCAGTGATTTCTATAGTAGAGTGAGTAAATGTGACTTACCAGTGTGAATGAAAATGTGTCTTTGCAAATGGTAGTTTGTCCGGAAAGCAGCACTGCAGTGCTCACAAACGTGGGACTTTGGATTTTGGTGGCTAAGAGAGCCGTCTTCATTAACAGTGAGAACCTAGAAAATAAAGATATAACAATACAATTATAAAACCTAAAACTGAAGAATTCATAATATTTCACATCTTCTTCTCATGCCATGTCTCATGTTTACATCTTTAAAATGTTCCAATTCCAGCACGCTAACAATAAGTCAAAGTGCATAAATGTACATTTAAAGGAATTGCGACAAAATAACTTTAGAATAAATAGGATGAGCACATGACAATGTTCACTATCACTTTATTTTACCACTTTTTACCACAACTTGTTAAGTTTTCCTCCCTTAACAAACCAGCAAATGCATGTTACATAAATCTCTGACATCTGACAAGAAACCTTTGCAGGCAAGCGCTGTTTTCTCTTCTTTTTGTGACAGCCGACTGGGTCCCTCCCCTGTTTTTTCTCCTTATTCAGATTCAATGAATCTGGCATTTTTATCTCCTGCTTTATGTTCACCTAAAGGCAAACACAACAAAAGATCTTTTAATGAGTGAAGTGAGCACTGTTTTATAAAGACAGCAGTTGAAATGTTACAATCACTACAAACAAAACAACTAAAAATATGAGCAGAACCTCTGGTTTGTCCCTTTATCTGTGTGCCCTATTTGGAGACACAATAATAAATAATCACATTAAGCACAGCTGCATTTAAGGCCTTAGGCTCTTACTGGCACATTGAGCGTGTGGTGTAATTTATGACTGATCCTCTGCGAGAAAGCCGCCATTTCATCCTGTCCATGATTTTTCATTGTGTCCTCATGAACCATCAGGTCACTCTGGGACATCAGATCATGTGAGGTCAGCCCTTCATCAGCCAGGTCATCATGTTCGTCATCATCGTCTTCCTCTGCCAAAAGTGGATGATTAGCCAAGCACCGCTCCCCAAGCATCATATCCAGGCTGCTTCCCCCTCCTTGTCCATTCCCCCTCAGGGTCCCTGAGCCACATTTTATCAGCATCCCCTCCAGCTTGTCATCAACGTTCATCGCGGAGCAGTTGAGGATTCCCAACAACAGTCAACACGATGGTGCTCACAGCTCTCCTGCCTCCCTCATCCTGACAGAGAGAAACAGCACGTTTACATTTAAACACAAGCGTCACACTGATATCATACAGTTAGTGGTGTGTGAAGCAGATATGAACTCAAAACACAAACTCAAATGTGTTGAGTTTGTGACACAACACTGAATGTCAGGTGAGCACTGGTGTATTAATACACCTATTAAAGCAGCATTCTCATGTCAAAGACAAATATGAGCCGATTATCATTCTGAAACTGATGGAAATGTCTGTCTATGCAGTTACACAAACAAATGATGCATTGAGTCTCAGTGTGGTCCTCTCAGAAACTGCAGTGAGTCTTCAGAGGACGATGTATTAACACTGTATTTACAGCACTGCACTGACTGCCTGATGCCACTGTCACGGGTTTCAAAGCATGCAGATACACGTCACATATCACATCTTATATGCTCACAGTTCCCCGTGTTTTAATCATTCATGTTATGCATTTAATGGATTACTTTCAAATCGGCCTCGTCTCTATCATTCTTCTGCTATTTCATCGGACACGTTTCCGCGCTGGATTGTTACTTAAATCCACGCAAATGAGGCGTTTACGTACCGCGTGTGTGGTCAGTGCGGGTCTGGCGGTGGGTACGAGCCGCTCATGACGTGTTTGTCAAACTTTACTGCGATGCTGCGGCTAGCGCGCGATGCTAGCGAGCTCCACTCGTCTGCGGCTGCGCGGCTGCGCGGCGGTGCATTGTGGGATGGAGTGTATGACGTCAAATTAAACCTGCGGTACTCCGTAAAATGTTAGTATTTTACAATGAGGTCAGAAATAAACAGTTCAGTTGTTTAATTTAACTATGATTAACTTTAACTGTTATGCGTAGAAATATGCGCGCAAAAGGTTAAAAGAACAAAAGGCGCCGCAGCATTCGTGACATATTACATGATAATATTAATAAATGTTCATTTGAAACGTCCCAATTTACAGATTGAACTTAAAGGTTATTTAACAGGTCGTTGATTTAGCTGCTGAAAATAATGTTACAGCAACAACAGCTACACAAACGGATTATTTCTGTATATGTATAGCTTGTATATCTAGATATGTAAAAATGTGTAGCTTGAATGTACTGTAAGTCGCTTTGGATAAAAGCGTCTGGCAAATGCATGCAAATGCATATTTCATTTGTTGTTTTATATCATTATGCAGATGTTATTTAACAGAAAAGCATGACACTGAACTGTTTTTGGAAACTGACAGAAGTCATAATGCAGTTTTCTTTTTAGAAACAAAGGGTTAGTTTGAGTGACAGAGAAAATTCATGTCATTTATGAGATCATTATTTTCTGTACTAATCAAACAACATGAAATCAGTCACAGACACAGATCTTCCAATATATTAACATTTTTATTAAGCTTTTTATTAAACCATGAGGCTACAGGGAGTGAATTTAAACATCAGTGCACTGATAGGTCAGTGGCAGCAAACATGTGGTTTGCTGACAGTAACAGAGCAGCAGATCGTGTGGTTTGCTGACAGTAACAGAGCAGCAGATCGTGTGGTTTGCTGACAGTAACAGAGCAGCAGATCGTGTGGTTTGCTGACAGTAACAGAGCAGCAGATCGTGTGGTTTGCTGACAGTAACAGAGCAGAGGATATGAACAACAGCTGTAATGGGAACAGGAGGAAGACTAACAAATAAGGCACCACAAGTATCTCTGCATGATCCATGAGATGTTATGGAACAGATAAAAACTTGAGACAACTTTCAATAGAAAATCATTAAGGTTTTTGATCAAGGATCGAACAAATGCTTATTTAAAGCTGCAATCCATATCTTTCTTTGGTTAAACAAACAAAAATCAGTTATCAAGCAAGTACATAACAGATCTTCTTATCTTTCCCTGATTCACAACAGTGAGTTTAAAATTAGGATGTATAATTTCCCAAGAAAAAGTCTGTTTGGCTTAATTTTTATTTAACAAAGAAATGTGTAAAATTACCTGCAAATTTAAGTTTTGAACAGAGATGGCGATAGACGGTTGAAAGTTACAAATTGCAGTTAAATGTTTAAAAAAGGACTTTAGCTAACCAGAACCTGAATGTTCAGAGGTATCAACCTTTTTCAGTTTTGGGCTTTACTGTCTCTTCAAAGGTGCGCTAATTTCCAATATAAACTTTCTGATCAGACTGCATGTTCTATACACACACAAATATTACAAGGCTGGTTCTTTTCAACCGTTTATCAGTTAAGGTGCTCTATAAAAGTGTTTCAGTAACCTCAGCTGTTCACTGAACATCACGCAGAAATGAGCCAGCAAGCTTTATTCTCCAGAGCCAAAGAGAAAACATACAGTATAACACAATCCAAAGCAGCCGCTGGTCTTCTGTCAAAACTGCAGCTGCTTCTGGCTCTGCTACTCAACAACTCATGCTTTATGAGTTCCCCCGTGTTTTATTTGATATCATATAAATGATACGCTAGATAGGATTTTATCTTTGACAGTACTGTGGTCAAATATATGATACCCAGGTTCGAGTCAGAAATGTTCAAATTAAAACCTCAAACACAAATCCACAGTAAGAACAGCACACGCTATCCCCCGCGCTCATCGTACGACACTTGTTAAGGCAACATTAACAAACAATAGCTGTGTACAGAACTGAGAATCATTCAGTAGTTCTACCCGCAGTCCACACAGCATGTTACAAACACTTGAACTGAAATACGCTTATCATACAAAGGAGAGTTTATGTTTTCATCTGTAAGAGGGCTGTGTGGTGGACGGGCTCAGCTTTTAGAAGGTCAGAGGTCATGGATGGGCTGAGGGGACACTAGAGAAGAGCCGAGGACTGGTGTTCTCCAGAGGGGCTGGTAATATATCCAGCCCTCACTCTGCAAAGAGAGGGAAACAAGAACTTTTAAATGGCATGCGCAAAGCACTTTAATTCATTTAAATTCAGTTATGTATTCAGTAAACTGTTACAGAATGTAAACAACAGTAACTGTAAACTCAAATCCTTAAAAAAAAAATCCAATGAATGAGATATCATAGAAAAAATTAAAATTAAGAAAGATGATGTGGATGGAAACTGTTTTGTTTTTACTTTTTTTTCAAAATATTTGGTCCTCCACGGTGTCTGTGTCTCTCTGCGATGCCTCTCCTCTTTTCTCTGTCTTTCCTCCAGGAATCTCTTGTGTTCTGTGGCTTTATCCATGTCTCTGTGTTTTAGAGACTCTGTCACATGCTGCCACAGTCGCCTGCAAACAGTCACCAGTTACAGACAGACTAACAGTGTCATGGAAACATGGAATCAGATGACAAGACAACTAAACTTTATGAAATTCATTTAAAATGTATAAAAATGCAAATTTTTTATTTAATTTAATAAAATGTTATTTTTAAAGTAACATCAATCACTGCCTCCATGATCCTAGAAGATGTATGTGATTTACACAGGTATAAAGATATATATTGGTCAGTGTTACCTGGACTCATATGGTCCCTGAAGCTCATTGGGTCGAACTTTCTTTCTGATGATGGGAAGTTTGGTCACATCTACGACCCGCGTCTCTCCGCTGGCGTGCGTGAACTCCAGTGCTCCGTTCCACTCGCCCTGCACGCGACATACCACAGAGTTGCTGGGGTTGTGTTTGATTTCTGCGTTCACTCTGAGGAACACAGCACAGATCTCTGTTACGCAGAAGAATTCACTTGAGTTGAATGAAGAATTCAAAAATTATGAATAAAGGTCTAATGGATCTGGCATCTTAAGTGTAAACAGTACCACAAGGCTACTACACTGAACATACAGGCTATTACACTGATACATAATAATGTATCAAATTCATAGTTTCTCAGGACACCAGGGCTGGTGTAATAATTGCCACAGCAGCTGGAGTCGTGAGGTTATACCGCGTGACGCTGACCTGTGCAGTTTTCCCCCGTAGAAAGGTTTCGTCTGGAAGGTGATGACTGCGGAGTAGCCCGTCTTGGCGCAGTAGACATTGACCTTTCCCCCCAGCTCCACCCAGGGCACCGTGAGGATGGAGCGGGCGTAGGCGGAGGGCAGACTGAAGGTGTAATCTTCATCATGCTCCAACAGGTGCAAATTCCCTGCAGCCACAAAACCATTAGCTCAAAAAAAAGTGAGCATCAGGTGTGTTAGGATAAAGGTGGAGAACATAGAAAATAAGTCTGAATGCAAATTTTTCATTGTATGTAAATCTATTGTAAATAAATTTACATTTCATTGTATGTAAATTTATCATTGTATATACATTTTTCATTTCACAGTAAATCTATGTTAAATATATGTCAATGAAAAGAGTGTTATGATGTATGTAGAAGACATCTGACACTGAAAACATTGCAAGGTAGGTCTTATATAGAGGAACGCACCTTCCCCAATCATAGAGACCCCAATGGACATGCCCATGAACTTGCTCTTGGTCCAGACGTGTGTGTTGACACACATCTGCCTCTCCTGGCACTCTGCATAGAAACCTGACACAGGGGGGTGGTGGGAAACCTGTTCGGCCACAAAGCGGACAGTGTAGCAGTCTGACGTACATGAGGTTCCCTCCAGGACCCTGCTCAGGGGTGTGGTTGCTCTGGGCACTCTCCAGGAGCAGTGGAAGGTTTCTCCAATGATGGGGTTGTAGGGCTTCTTGGCGATGGCACCTTTGCGACCTTCGTGGAAGGAAGTGAGATAATATTCCACAAATCGGATCATGCGCTCCATCGGGCTGGAGCCATCGGTAATGGCCAAAAAAAGGTCTGGATGGGACATGAAGTCTGCGTACATTTCCAGCAGCGACCGCTTCTCCAGTATGAAGGTAGGAAGGACCACCTGCAAAACCAAAACACATTTTTAAAAAACATAAATCAACATAATAAAAAAATTAATTTGCAATGAATGTTAGAAGAGTATGGAGTTGATATACCCTGGTGAGGTCCATGCCCAGCTTGAGCTGAGAGAGGAGGTGCAGAATTACACTGCGCTCCTCTTCAACAGCACCCAGATCTTCCTCCTCAGCCGGAGAGAAGTCCTCCACCTCCTGCGAGAAATCGATCTCCTCCTGCTCCTGAAATAACCCCAGAAAATGTCACAATTACACTGAAACATCTTCATCAAGATGTTAATCAGCCACTGAGCCTTCAATGGGGTGTTGCATCATCCAGTCATTCAATATTTGCAAATGACACTGCAAATATAAAACACATATCTTACCCTGGCAATATCACAGGAGTCAGTTTCCAAAGGTTCCAAAACTGTTTCTTCTGGTTTGTCATCATCTTTATTGATGCTGGGAAGTGTTCCTCCGTTCTTTAGGACATCGGGAAGTTTTGGCTCCAGCCATTCAATGGTAGAGCCTACAGAAGACACAAAACCTGCCTCAGAGGTGTTCATGTCGCCGGCCCACCACCACTGCCAACAGCAACCTCTAAACACTCTCTGACACCTGAGCTCTCAACAGAACCTGAGCCCAGGGTCTCACCGTCAGCACGGAGCCCCGCCCACTGCCTACTTGTTTGATTATTGGCTCAGAGATCTGTCTGTCTGGAGGTTTCTGATGTGTTGAGGCAATTAGGCAGTTCAGGAGGTTCACAGGTTTTTGTCTTTGGATTTTAACTGCTTAAGATCTTACAGAATTGTCTGAAAGTAAATTTTTGCTTCCTGTCTTAACTGGATTAATCTAAACATCTTTTTAGTGTTTGTCCTCTAGTTTCAGGTGCAGAAGACACTCAAAACTTTAGCAAATCTGAGACATTTTCCTGTTGGAACTGACAGTGGTGTGGCAACACAAGTTGGGAAGTCTGTCAGCTAACAAGCTCATCTGACGGCAGCAGCGGTTTGGTTACCTGCAGAGTCTATCTGCTGCGGATTCAGTTCCTCATGAATTATAAAGCAATATTCCACTCCGCCAACAGGCCTCAGGTCATAAATTGTACAGGTACAAACATGACCTGAGATTACTGGATGTGCACCGTAAACACTTTCCTGTAATATGACACAAAAACTGAGACGTCTTTTTTCTGTCCTGCGGTTGATTATTTTAATGCACATCTGCCACAAGCTGTGAGATTAATGGTGATGTGTATTCCGATCTTATCACGCTGACCTGGATTAAACATAAGGCTCAGTGAGGCACAGTCAATATGTGATTTAAGAGATTCAATAACTGTCTCATACGAGATTTGAAGAAGAGTCTGCATTATTCATTTTTGGTTTGCATTTCGACTGCCCATATATAAACAGTGTTACAGTGTTGAGTGTTACACAAACTCTACACTGTAAAGGTAGACAACAAACAAGTACACTATACATGCTCAGTTTAAATTCATCACTAAATGACACCGAAACACAGATTTCCTCAAACTCAAGGCTGTGCGTTGACACTTTAGATAAACATGAAAACGTACATCCATTTTTATCATATCAAATGTATTTAATATATTTAATCACCATTATTTTAAAATGGTTCCTTAAACATTAAGTTATTAAAAAAATTTAATTATATAAACTAAATAATTTTTAAATAATTTTTTCCACCCTCTCAATTAATTTGTGTTGCTGTACCTTTATGATATTTTAAACAATTTCTTTACATTATAAAGGAGGAACTGCTGTTTTCAAACACAGGCTTAAAGATCAGACTGAAATGATCAGGTACCTTATTAAACTTCAGGCACTCATTTCTAACGACGGCACAGAGATGGAAAGAAGCCTCACCACCGAGAGGAAATTTCTGACGTGCCATTTGCTGCAGCCGCAGGATATGCAGGCAGTCGCTGAGGCAGGTCATGGTGGCCAGTGATGTGGCTTTCAGTAGCAACAGGTCTTGGTCCAGTGGAGATGGACTCTGAGAGGACGGCAACCCCTCGATGCTCTGGATCAGATCTCTGTGCTGAACCTGAGCCTGGTTCATCATCTGAAACAGCAGTATTGATTGTGCTTGAGATCCTGTTACAGCTCATACCGTACAAACAGTTAAAGGTGTATTTATTAACCCATGAAGCAGATAAAGTTACTAAGCGACTGCGCTACTGTGGCCTGTAAAAGTGCGGCTGGTTCCTCTCACCTCTCTGGCCTCCAGTAAGTGATCAGGCAGCAGGTTCTTCCTGCTGGAGTACAGAGACGAGCTGCGCTGAAGCTGAGGCAGACCCAGGAGAGAATTTGTGTTCTGACTGATCCTGTGCCGAGATCCTGGAGAGCTGCCGCTACCCTGAGACATCATGAAGAGACTGCGTGTCTGCAGAGGAGAGCCTGTCTGTAGATTACAAAGAACGATCGTGAAGGGCCGCTGGTATCAGCAAAAGGTCACAGGTTCGATTCCCAGGGCACACATATGCTGATAAAATGTTTGTTAAATCTGCTGTAGGTCATATTGAATAAAAGCATCTGCCAAATTTAGAAATGTAAAGAATGTGAATGGAAACGAATTCTTAAAGGCTTCATTTATGCAAAAAGGTTTTTTTCTATTTTTTTGTTTAACGGGAGAATGAGATGAGAATGAGACGAGAATGAGACAAACTGTAAGCATTATGAATGACTGCAGGTCTCACCTTTCCCATGGCCTCTGTATGATGCTGGGCACAGACCTGCAGCCGGCTCACCCAGTGCTGCCGCTCCTTGGCATCTGTGGCTGAAGAAACAAACATCACAGTCATTGTCAGCAGCTGCATGTGTGTTAGAATGTAGGGCAGTGTTAATGGCCGCTTTCAGTCGGTTGAAAGAGTTCAGTTTAAGATTTTATTATGTAAACATCGCACCCATTTCAAAGTGTCAGAAGAGGAAATGAAAGTGAGCTCAACAGACGCGTGAGCACCTCTGAGTTTATACTGTTCTCCGCTGATGGCATTGACTGTGAAGGTGTGCGAGTCCTCATCGCTCGGGGAAATCACGGCTCCGGCTAGCGGCAGAGACCCCCGCGGCTTCTGCTGCCTGAACTGCTCGTTCACAAAGTATTCCAGCTGCCCGGCCTCATTGTTGAGGACAAAATATCTATAATGAGAAAAATGTTTCAGCTTGAGTAAAGGTGAGAAGGTCTGTCTGCTCTGTTCAAACATGTTCCACACATGAACACAACAACAGAGCTCTGTAGAAACACACAGAATCACAGCAGTGAGGCATTTGTACAGATTCTGTCTGGATCCACTTACAGAATCAGAGCAGAAGGTTTACTTACCGATACTGCCATCCAGTCACGAGATTGGTGTATTTCATTAAGTATCCATCGACCTTTTCCATCAGATCACTTAATACAAAGAAAAGCACTTGCTTTATTCATTAATCATGCTAAATGACCGACTGACAGATGATTCAGATCATAATCCAACACAATCATAACTGAACTGAACCGTGTTAATGAACAGACTTAAGTATAATGTAAGCACTAATGTACACAAACTCATCACTGACAGATTGACATGAGAAAGATCAATCAGGTGGCATCGTTCAAACGCTAGAACACTTTCTGTCATCATTCACTTTCACTTCATGGAACGACGAGTGTTTTCCCATAGACAGAAATGAATCCGCTTTGATGGGCATGAGGGTGTAACTACAGTTTGAATATGAATCTGTGTTTGGAAGTGAAAAAATCCTCATCAGTAAAGAGCCACACGCTGACCACAGAGCTGCATCTTTCATGATAATGTTCTGGTAACCGTGTGTTATAATGATGTGCGATGGTGCGTCTCAACCGTGTGTAGCGGCACCTGTACTGCCAGCATTTGGAGCCTGTCCGGCAGAAACTGTGGGCGCTGCAGCGCTGCTCCGCCGCGGCTTCAGTCTGCATGATCAGATAATGAAAGACGAGTGTGAACGACCAGCTGTTTCCATCATGACGAGAAACACACAACCGCTGCCATGTTCACATCTCCCGCAGCCATGACACCGTCCTGAACGAGTCACGTGACGACCGACGTGAAGCGGGAAACTGCATAAAACGCACAGTCGCGTTCAACAGAGTTTGTAAGAACGTGTTTTGTACGAAGCATAAAATCAATTACATGATACATTTTAATGGACATTTTACTTTTGAAAATCCACGTCACACTCTAAAATAAAGGTCCTGGGCGGAGTCCGTCAGCTGTCTGTGATTGGTCAGATTGACTCTTCGGTCATTTACAGTAAAGGGATTGGTCGCTCAAAATGAACACGTGTGCATCATTTAAATATCTTCCTGTCATAATGACGTAATGACATATAATGTACTACATAATGTGCAAAAATCACAATGCTTTATATCTGGACTGACTGCAAGGCAAGAATAGTTTTTAAAAACACTGTAAAACAAAATATTTATTAGAAGAACACAGACAAAAATCACATGTAATTACAGGGCCAACCATAAAATGCAATTTAATTTTAATCAGGAAAAGTAAATCAAACAGACAATACTGTATAGACATTGACATTGATCATGCTTGATTTCATACAGAGCAGCAAACAGGTTTGTTACAGAGAGGAATTGTGATGGCATGTGATTCACAGCTCGTGTTTTCCAGCCACAGAACTGCAGGGATAGAGACGAGAGAAGCGACCCAAAGTCCAGACGGGAAAAACGTTCCTGTAGGAGGTGTAGCTGATGGCACAGCTCTTATTAAACACTCCAGAAATGTTCTCCTACAAAACAACTAGATTCAGAAACAATAGACACGTTTTACAAATGAAGCATGAGGGTGAAATGCATGGCTCACTTGTGGCCAGTCACCGTTGGGAAGTTGTTTATCAATCAGCACTTGAATCCCTCTTTCAATGACTCTGATATCAGGATACCTAAAGATCACATTTAGCAATCATGGATAGTGTTGCTCAACAAACAGTGTAGCACAAGGTACTGCTGTTACCTGACAGCCATCAGCCCCAGCAGAGCCCAGCAGGTGTTGTGGATCTGCGAGTTATTGCTCTGAACGTAGCGCCTCTGCTCACATGACTCAAAATCTTCCCCCCAGCCTCCGTCTTCCATCCGTTTCTGCAGCAGGAAGTGACACGCCCGCTTCACCTCCACGCAAACAGACCTGCAACAGATGAAGAACATACTTTAAGACATATTTAAAATATATTTTAAAAGGGTTTCATTGTCATGAGGAGAAAAAAAATGAAGGAAACATAACGCACCCATTCTGGAAAGTGTGTCCCATACATGCGAATGCCTCCAGACCAAACCAGACGCCGTATGTGAAACACACTCCCCAGGACCTAAGTCAAAAACAAAGTCATGGTTCAATAGATTAAGAGATGAAGAAACAATGGGACAAAACAAAAGTTCTAGGATTATAAATAAAGGCCGACCCTTCCCATGATCCATCAGATCTTTGAACCCTCCTGCAGTAGTTCAGCCCCTCCTGAAGAGTCGACCTGTCCAATCAAGAGATGAGGTTCAAACAATTGTCTCACAGCCAGTGTGGTGCAGTGTTGTGCGTGATGTACCGGATCTCCTGTGCTCTGTGTTCAGGATACACAGTGTGAAAGTGCTGCAGTGCCTGCATTACAGCTGATGTGCACTCCACATACGTGTGGTCGATCATTATATCACCTGAGAGAGAACATTTCCTCCAGTGAAAACGCTGTTGAGATAGACGGGTGTGCGGCGGCTTTCAGACATGCTCACCGAACACCTCAGACGGGTTCAGCAGCTCCAGCAGTCGTCCACCTCGCTTTGTCTCGTACGTGGCAAACCCTCCATCTGCATTTCTCATGCTTAGCAGCTGAAACGGTCACAGATCAGAGCTGTTATTGTAGAAGCAAAAATGATCCAAATAGGGTTTACAATAACTATACGATCTTAAAAGTTCAAGTTCTTTTGGGATGATGCAGGCAGAGTGGCACACAGATGTGAGGAAACGTTGTGGCTCTTTTCCCAAAAAGATATAAACCATATATGTTGGTCATATCATTTTCCCTTTCAAAACATATTTTAATATGATTTGATTTAACACAATTAAAGCAATACTCAGCAAATGCTCTCGCATCACATTCTATTTAATATCAGACGGTCTGATGCGATCGTGTCTGATCTGCCAGTGTGAGACGAACACAGGGGCAGCATTAACTGCAGGTTTTACCACATTGACGGCATCAAAGAGTCTTTCTGCAGGAACGTGTTCTCTGAGAAAGCTGCACTTCTCCTGCAGTAACATCACAGACTTCAGGCCTTCTGCTGTGCAGTCTGCCACGATCCAGCCACAGTCAGCAGTGCTGAAGGGAAAACCTCCCTGAAACACACAGACACGCTCAGGCCCAGAGTGTTCATGAATCAGGTTAATGCTAACAATACACACATGCTTACCTTGTTCATTTGCCTGTAATATCTCTCATATTCGGGTGGATTATCTTTGATCTATAATGATGAGAGATTAGTTAGGCCCACACAGAGTGAACATTTAAGGTGAATCTTGTGTTTTCAAAGCTAGTTTGCTTTTGCTAGCCTATACAAAACTGCCCACTGTATCTTTAAGAACATGTCTGGGTCATACAGTTATGTTTAAAAGTAAGATTTATTCATGTACCTGAGTCACGTTTAAGAAATGATGTGCTTGTCTGAGACACTCTGCAAAGGTGGGAATATTTTGTGCACCTGCCTGTTCAGAAAAAAATGACAATTTAACACATGTGAAATAACAACAAATACAACGGACTGAGAGTCAAGATTGTACTGCACGCACCTCGAGTAACGCTTGTACTGCAAAGGCTGTGTCCCACAGCTGCGATCCATTTGTTCCCTGAAGGAAGAAGAGAATACGTCACGCAAGAACACAGACACTGTTGTGTTAGGTTTCAAACTACACAATTAAAACAAGAGATTAACAACTTACCTGCATTTTCATACCATCCAGACCCAACCTGAAGAATTGAAAAAAAAGTTCACAGAAAAAAGAAAGAAACAAAAAGGTATTTGTATGTATGAAAAAATGACAAATCATAGCACGCATCTCAGATGACTGACCACAGATAGTCTGGAATCCTAGAAACATGTTCCTGAAACACACGTGACGTGGGTCCGTCCACATGCCAACGTACCAACATGTTAATCGTTTTTGAGATCTGAGAAAACAACATTTGAACTGTTTGTGTCACTACATCATGTTTAATTCCCTTGCTTTCAGGTGAGGGTCTGTTTCAGTTTGTATGTTGAACCCTCACCGGGCCGATGCTGATACACTTTGTGAAGCGATCGTCTGCTCTGATATGATCGTACAGCTCTTTGACTGCCATCTCTCTCAGCGCCGAGCTGTGATGAGCCTCATACACATTCAGAATCACTGCAAGATCATATAAGACCGTCACCTCAGTGTAAAGGCGAAGAAGCTTTCACATGCAGAGATATGATGGCGTCTCACTGTAAGCGATGGTAAGCAGGGTGCTGTGTGGGGTGTACAGGTCACAAACGGCAACATTGTTCCTCTGAGCTGGCCAGTTAATAGAGGAGTAGTCCTGGACATACAGCTCCTGTTTGAAACACGTGAGTGATGAAGAGCTACGCCGCACAGCTGCGATGGGAGACACAGTACTGAGATGTTTTAAGTCCCTGAGACTGTGGAGAAACTACACCTGTCTTAAACTGAGCACCAGAGAATCTTCGGCAGCACACAGTCTGACTGCATAGCAGTAGCTCATGGGCAGGTACACCTGCCGACAGTGACACCATAACGTGGAGGGATGCGCTGGCACCCAGGAAGGAAACAACCTGATCAAATCAAACACAACAAATGCAGCTAAACACAACGACCAAACAAAAGCCTCAGTAACTGTGTAAACGAATGAATTATCTGTTTACCACATTTCTGGAAAAAGCGTGTTCATTCCCTCCCAGCTGTACACATTGAGGATGGCCAACCAGAATTTACCCCAGGAGGGTATTCCAACAGCGCCCCCTGCAGCACAGCAGAATGGTATACGTTGCGGTAAGCAGAGAACATAACACAGGAACGCACACCTCACTATAACAGTGATCGCTGACCTTTGCTGTGTAAATTATTCCTCGCCCGAACCATATCAGGATCATCAGGTCCAGTTCCCAGAATTCTCATGGTGGTGTAACTCAGAGCGGTCCCAAAAACAGTGGACTTATCCTCAATGTGCCTGGAAACAAACCTTTCTGATCATTCATTTATTTCTCCAGTACTAATATACATTATACAAGCTCATACACATTATAGGCACACAGTTAATTATTACCACAACAGTTAATATTATTAGAAAATGATATAGGCCATTATGCATTTAAAATCAGCTACTTACTCATCAAACTAAAATGAGTAAATACGTTGCAGTTTAAACTTTAAAGCTGCAATCTATAACTTTCACCTTTTCACTTATCAATCTAAGCTTGGATGGATTTATGCACATAAATAACTCACAGTCCCCAGCCTCCGTCCGGCAGCTGCACTGAACGCAGGTATCGCACCATTTCCTGTTTCCATGCTTCTGGGAGCGAGATCTTAGCAATGTGACAAGTTATGAGCAGCCCTGAAACCATCAAAGAAAATATGTTCAACTATTAAACCTTACATTAACTGTACCAATAATTCTGTTTCAAATCACTTCAAAAGCTCGCAACACCGTACAGATGCTGTAACTCTCAGCTGTCTTCATCTACTCCTCAAGGCTTCATTAATGAATGTGTCATGACCTGGTAACAGGAAAAGCGGTCCTCCGTAATCTCCAGCCCAGTGCCCGTCCTCCGCCTGCAGACGGCGGTAGAAAGTCACTCCCTTCAGCGCAGCCTCCGCTGCCGTACGGGCGGCAGGAGACGCCGAGACAAAGTCCGTCTGAGACACAGTTATTATTGTTATGACGCTCACGTGTGTAAACGCTCACATACACGCAGATCATGAATGATCACCGCTCGTCATGTTTACCGTGTTCAGTCCCAGAGAGTGACATTCAAGCATGTTTTGCTGTCTATCCACGCCGTCTTCATCCTCAAGGTACCGCCAGGTTTGTCTGCCCTCCACGCTACTCAGCCTCCAGCGCCGGAGGTCCGTCACAGGGTCGGTCTTGTACGGGCCTCCTCTCCTGCGCAAACACCTGTATACAAACCCACACGCAACACTGCTGCATTTAACTGAACATTTCATTTAATAAGAGATGTTTAGTTTTCATATACAGCTTATTTTATTTAAAACATTTAAAGACTTCCTAAATCCGGAAAAAAATAACTTKTTATTTTTTAAAAAGCTCGAAACTCGAAAAAAAGCTCGAAACTGTATAACAACGAATAAATCATTGACAAATTACTCCGCATCATCACATTACATTAAGATTAGTGTAAAACGCATGATGTCTAAACGAAAAGCGGCAAAATCATGAAACTTCACGTTTTCCGTTTTACTGTCTGCATAAATGTAAAAGCCAAGCATTGGCAACTAAATGAGGCGCTCACGTTCCGTCCGTCATCTCCGCGGTTCAGCAGTAAACGCACTAACACGAGCACAGCGCGGCAGGTTTTAACTCAACCGGAGGCTCGACGCTCATTCACATCAGCTGGAAAATGTAGTTCTTTGTTTCCTCGTCGCCTCGCGCAAAAGCTTCGAAGAACTAAAATGCGCTTCTCGCGTAAACTACATGTCCCATGGTGCTTAGCGCTGCCCTCCGAGCGCGCCACCGCGTGCAGCGATGACCAGAGAACAGTTCCTCCAATCACAAGCTACTAACGCCGTACGACAGGCGTGGCTTCCGAGTTTAAGCAAATCACGTTCAGAGCTCCATGAACAATAATTAAAGAACTGATAAAATAGGAAAACACCATAAAATTACTTACAACTGCTTTATTGTTCTTTAAAAATATAATTTATAATACAGAATCATTTCTGAATTTGAATTTTTGGCAAACAAAATTCAACTAGTTGTGAAGATTTGAAACATGTTGTCTACATCTGCAAAAAACAATGAATCTAACGTTTGAATAAGAGAAGGTATCATGAATGAGGCACAAAACAGGAAAAAGAAGAGACCAGAAACTGGCCAATAAAAAAAGTTCTGTCAAACAAGGCGGGACTGTGACATTTATGAAGTTACTGAAAGATCCTCAGGTCTCTACAATGTCTAGAAGACACTTCAGTTTAAAAGCACACACACGATCCTCCTCCTGTTGACTTGAGATCTCTCTTTTCACGTCCTGCAGACGCTGTAGCAAAGACACTGCTCTGCTTCTGTCACAAGGAGAGGCCTTCTGCTTATCCGCTTCATGCTTTTCCATTCCCTTCAAAAACAGATTGAAAGCAATGAACACGGCTTCTGTAAGCTAAATGAACTATGGTTGCTGAACACTCTGGTATGGCTGTACCTGTTGGCTGGCAGCAGGGTGTTTTCGGGCGGGTGTTACAATCAAAGGAGGTGCCGAGAGGAGGCTGGAGGGCAGAAAAAGTGGAAAAGAAGCAGAGTGCAAAGGATCTTCTTCGATCCGACGTTTAATCTGCTCACCAATCCTACGAACATGTACAGAAAACATGTTTGATTAGCTTTTGTCAGACTGCTTCATTACTTAAAAGAATTGTTCTGCAGAAGTGGTCAAACCTCTGGCCCTCAGCGTTCAGGTCATGAACAGCAGAGAGAGTTTGTTGAAGACGCTCCACTATAGAAGTGTGTGTGGCATCTGGAGCAAATGTTCTGCTCTCTTTCTCAGACTCATTCATTTTCATTTCCTTCACAACGCACAAACACACATACAACTTAAAACATACAGTTAATGTGTACTGATCGAGGCTTTGGTACAATCGTACCTGTTTGTGGACAGATCTTCTGTGGGAGGAGCTTATATTCAGAGGAGTGGCTGAGAGGAGGGTGGAGGGCAGGGCAAGAGGAAAAGAGGCAGGGTCCAGAGTACCCACCTCAGTCCGTTGTTGGATCTGACCTCCAGTCCTGCAGACACGTTAAAATACAGTTTCTACTACATTCATACAATAACCAAATCTCAATATTGAAACAGCTGAAACAGACCTCCAGCCCTCAGCGTTGATCTCACGGACAGAGGCGAGAATACGTTCAAAGCGCTGTGCTAAAGGTACGTCTGAGATGTCTGCAACAGAAGAACGGTCCTCCACGTCCACCTGACCCTGGAACAGCTTCTGCTTGAGCAGGTGTCTGGATGAAGTGACCTTGACCTTTAACCTTTAGAAAAATATTTAAATTCTGTTTTCATTGCTAGACAACTGTGTGAACGTTGAGGCTGTTGTTCTTTATGTTCTAATGTATTTTACTTCAATACATCATGCAAATGCGCCTCTTACATCTCTGACGCATGTTGTTTCTGCTGGTACGTCTGTTTAACAGCCTCTATCCAGCTGTCAGGGGGCTGAAAACCGTCCAAACCGTCTTTGTCAAAGTACACAAGAATCTCCCCATTATCTGTGAGGGCATCTGTGACAGCAGCAGTTAAAACAGATTATGATATTTTAATTACAACTGGAAACATCTGAAGTTCCTGTCTCTCTCACCTTCTGCCTGGAGAGCCTCTAAACTCCAGTCCTTCATCCGATGCTCTACACACAGACATATGATCTCATCCCAGGGAATGTCATGAAAGGACGGTCCGGCTTCCTTCCAGTTGCCCTCCTCTGCACCGTTGGTGTGGAAGTACTGGTAGCTGACTCCTCTCAGCAGGTTCTCCAGGCGGGACATTAGGATGGGTTGACTGAAGGCTGAGGTGGGGATCTGAGACACATACTGCAGTATAGAGGCACACAAGTGTGGCCACGTGGCTGTGACAAAGAGATTAGCTTTACCATGTGATGAAAAACAGCACTATACACATTCATGAGACGGAGCAACGTTTACAGAATTAACGACATGTGGAAGTTTTGTTGACACGAATGGGAAAGTGCAACAGTCATGGTCCTCTGTGGAGAATAAAGCCCCGCCTAGTAGTAGAAAGAGCCAATTGTCGATCAGTTGTCGGATGCGGTACCATCCTCTGGGGGAGGAGCTCTGTACAGGACTTTTTGATGTACAGTTAATGTCAGGTTTAATAGTTTGCCCGAAATCAAGTGTTTTATTGTGATCTCAGGCTGCTATTTTAAGTAGATAGAACCTGATATTGTGTGACAGAAATAGCTTCTGATGTTAAAAGAACAGCTGGATCGTATCAGAAATTATATTAAAATACAACAGATACCAGGACATACCACTGATGGGTGGTAGAGTCCATTCTGGAAGCTGTCTGCTAACAATGGACCTCCTCAGCCAGTTCAGATGTTCTGGAGAGTTCCAGTTCTGATGAGGTATGATGTCACTGTTTTCAGGGTATGAGAATTCAGGAGGCGGCCAGCAGAGAGCGGACAGTTGCTCTGAGGAGACCACACCGGCCAGGAAACCCAACACACTGTTACAGAGCTGTATGATGGGCTCCGGGTGCTGAGAGGAAAGACCTGCGAGTTTCCGGTCCTGCTTGTCTCCCTGGACTCTGGAGTGGAACTCATGGCACAGGCCTAACTCCACAACCTGCAGCAGTGTCTGACAGGAGAGAGTCGGGCCGGCAGGAGCGCGAGAAGCCAGCCATCTCACTACATGATTCATCTGAACAATAACAAACAGAATCACTTTAAAAGAACTAATAATAGTACAAGAGCAAGCAGAAGAGACTGAGCAAAATAATAAGTGTAATTCCAAATAATGTGTTCAGAACGACCTGCTCTGAGCCCTGCAGGTCAGTGAGGGATGCTGGGAGGTGAACAAAGATGTATTCTGAGAGAAGTCCCTGTTTGACCAACGTGTGTAACATGAGCGCTGTGAGATTGAGAACAAAATAACCATGAAAGTATAAATATGATTTGCAACCTAGTCCTACAGGCAGGATGTATGAAGTGCATACTCTGCCTTTAAACTCTTGTTAAAACTGCAATCACCTTCTTCCAAACTGGAATGACTGGTAGCAACTTCCTCCTCACCAGTGAGCAGCACAGTCAGGGGTACAGGAGCGCGGCAGCCCCCGGCCTGCTGCACCTGCCGCAGCTGGAGGAGAGCCGAGAGCAGCGCCACGTCCTCCTGCTGCTCCTCTCCAGCACCGGACCGAGGAGGCAGCAGCACCAGCAGAGCACTGCTCCCGTACAGTGGCTTCTCCTCCTCCAGCACACACTGCTCCTCCTCTCGCAGCGGCCCGCGACTCGCCTGCACATGCACAAGTGTCTCACGGCTTCTGACAAAGCAGATGTATACGGCAATAAAGCGTCTTACCTTGATGCAGATGTGGACTTCATGAGTCCTCAATCCAGCTCCTGTCAGGCCGTGACTCACACAAAGCGTCCGCAGCCGTTCTTCCTCTTTATCTCTGTCTTCACTCATATTTCCTCCAGAGAATTTCACCTCCAGCCAGTCTGTCACAATCCTGCACAACAACTACAGGTGAGTCACTTTCTCACGTTTTAAATGCACCGTTCAACCATAAATATGTGTATTATAATTATACACCGTGACATCAGAATTTCCTGTGAAATCACATGAGGGTGAGTAAATGAGGAACGTCTAATTTTTAGGTGAACTGTCCCTTAGTTCTTACCTGCTGGCAAAGCTTGAATCACTATCCTGGTTGCTTGGCAACAGCAGAGTGGCTTTCCAGAAGATTCTGTGGGGTGCATCAGGAATGCTTTCTGCCACAAGCGTGGGCAGATCAAGAGGCCTCCATACACGCTCACTGCAAAAACATTTAGTCCACAGACCATAAATATGAAACACTTACTTTAGGAATTATTTTCTTTTAAAATCTTCTTACCTCAGTAAAAGATTGTAGTAGTACGACACTTTCATTTGATGAACCATTTCTTGTCTCATTTTAAGCAGCCTATAATGTCAGGGTTATGTTCAGGATCAGACAGAGTAGCGTCAGAATTCACAGTAAACGATAGAGCTGAACTCTAACCTGGTGCAGGACACGGCCATGTTTCCCCAGTTTCCCAGGTTCACCATCCCCTGAGCCAGGAGGTCCAGAGAGGGCCTGAGGGGGGCACTGGGGACGAGGGCATTCAACTTAAAGCGCGGATCCACACAGCCTGGGGCTGCTGGGAAACCACGCATCTGTCTCTTGAGCTGTCGACGAACAGCTACCACATCACGCCACCTAGAGGACATAGACAAACGTGTTCTTTAAAGGTCTGCAAAGGACACCTCACCATTCCTACACCAAAACTGAAACATGTTTTTCCGCACACAATACACACAGACTGTTGATGACAAACTCTGCGTGGCATACTTAGCTTGCAGGACATCCTATCCAATGAGGGACAAACATTTTATGGTCCTGTTGCTTAAATCTCCCCACAGAAGATTTATAAAACACACAGCAAGACACTTTATGTACTGGCTGATATCAGGTCAATCACAAACCTCTTGATGAACTTGCGGATGCGTCTCAGCTCACAATTCAGGATCTCTTGTGCCACTGCTGTCACCTCCTCTGCCAGCGTCTCCTTGACTATGCTGTCGCTCTCCTCCTGTGAGCACTTAGCGATACAAGCCAGTTTCTCCTCTAATGCAAGTCTGAAAGAGGCGAAGAGCATGGCAGAGGTTTTCATCCTCTGTTAGACTTCTGTTGATTAGTACAGCACTCTGGAAAATACCTGATCTCCTCGTGAGCAGCTTCTCTGATGTTCTCACACAGAACCTCCTCAGTGACCCCAGCACACAGCTCCCCGCTCAGCCGCTCCAGGAACTCTTCTCTCCGCCTGACAACAGAAGTTACAGTCTTAATGCTTTTGCTGTGCCGGGCGGGTTATTGGCATCAGGTGACTGAACTTCTTGTTTTAAACATTGTTTTGAATCAGGGTGAGGAGACTGTTGTGCACTGGCTCAATAACTGTGGCAGTAAACACACTGTTGTTTATAGAGATGAATGAAGAGTCGTTTACACACCTGACCTCTTCCATCCGGCGTTTCTCTGTAATTCTGTCCTCCTCAGCCCTCATCTCTGATGTGGATATTTCTCCCAGTAGCTGTTTTATGACCTCACTCATCACTGTCTCCAGCTCACTGTCAGTCACACTGCAGCTCACAGGTTTTAAACTACTGCACACCGTTATGACGGCTGAAGCATGCAGGTGAAAGTGAACCGGCAAAATCTCAATCTACTTACCTGATGGCCGCAGTCACGTATTCTGCAGCTGCCCGGGTTACATCAGAGACTTCAGCCTCCAGGACCTCATTGAGAACACTCTCCACCACAGCCATGATATCCTGCCAGAGAACAGAGCACCATCAGTGAGACTGCTGTACGCTGCTGTTACCACTCATATCTTTCTCTTATGGAAAGAATAGAAGACAAAGCACAGGTAAAGAAGGTAGCGGTGGAGCCAGAAATCATTTTTACACCTAGGATCGTCTTCAAACCTCATGGGTGTCTCACCTGATCTGTGTAGGCTGGCTCTGTATTTGGTGGAGGAGGTGGAAGTTGGGTTTGGACTGGTTTTAGGGCAGCTGTGGGCTGGAAAACCAGCTGAGGCATTCCAAGCTGAGGCGTTTCTGCTGTACGGGATTCATCCGTGGTTTCCACCGTGTCTTTGGCTATAACAGGTTCCAGTGTGGCAGAGGTCTCTCCAAACGGCCGAGGTTCTGACAGAAGCTTGGGTTTAAGCTGAAGTCTGAGGTCCGGCTCCATTGCAGCCTTCAACTCCTGCCTCTGCACAAAACCTGCCAAAGGCAAGAACAGAACATTCACTGATCATGCTGTTTTTATCAGTTCAGATGCAGAAGTTATAGCTGTCATGCAACCGCACCTTTTAGGACAGCTGATGGAGGGTCTACAGAGAGTCTATCTCCAGTGTACTTGTTGTTGAAGTCAAAGCTACAAACGGGGGTGTGCTGAGGCGGGTTGGGCAGCGGCCCACCATTCACCATCTCTCCAATCAGCACCGTTCTCTTCCTCTCAATAGTGACTGACTTCCTCTGCGGTAGCGCAAATTCTGGCTCCTGATAGGCTGTCCGACTGAGTTCCACCAGGCTGGAAAAACGTACACAACACAGTTAAACTAGCCTTTAAGAGTTTTACATCAGCAATATGACATTAAGTAATGTAAATAAAAAGCAAGAAGTTTAAACCAGACATACCCGTCAGTGATATTGAGGCCGAACTGCTGAATGAAGTCTGTTGCTTCAGCGGCACTGCGGAACATGAGCATTCTGACAAAGTCCTCGATTGGGAAATGAGTGGATCTCTGTGACCCAACCGTAAAGGCCACGTTGAGGATTTTCAGGGCCTTGCTCCTCACCTAAGAGAACCGGTGAAGAATTAGAAAAACACAAGCCTCTGTTCTACAGAGCTAAAGAACCGCTGTCCGACCTAGAACCTTTGCAAGTACCTGATTGAAGTATCTGTGAAGTATACAACTGCTTAGATAGGAAGCTGCATTCACCAGCTTGAAGAAGCGAACAAAGTTATTACTGTTGAGCGCTGCGAAGGCCTGCACGGCGAAGTG
Organism: Yasuhikotakia modesta; assembly: GCA_036877545.1. Classification (NCBI taxonomy): domain Eukaryota; kingdom Metazoa; phylum Chordata; class Actinopteri; order Cypriniformes; family Botiidae; genus Yasuhikotakia; species Yasuhikotakia modesta. The sequence goes on along the minus strand of JBAJNP010003693.1, from coordinate 9,773 downwards.
AACCTCTGGAGACTCCCGCACCTCTTTACGAAACTGCTGGACTTCACTGCGATCACACAAAACAAAATCATCACTGCAGGAAAAAAATGAATGGACCTTTACTGTAAAGGGTTACTAGAGCATCATTATTGTTCTAGCGTTATAGTTTTCCTGACAGCCGTACCGAAGAATATCTCCATCATTGAGCTTCAGTAACACGCTGTACTGCCGGAACTCTGCCTCACTGGAGCAGAACACCTCCTTGGTGGCCAGGTCTTGATACATCTCCTTCAAACTCTGCAGGCATTTGGTCATGTTCTCGTTGTTGATCTTGGTGTCAAAGGACATCATGGGTTCCTGACACAGGTGATGGGCGCAGTGAATGTGGAAGCGAGTGCATTTCTCGATGAGTGACACTGTGACGGGGTCACACAAATGCTGCTGGGTAATGTCCTGAAACCAAAAAATTAACAGCAGCTTTAGAACAATAAAGCTGACCCTCATGCTGTCCTAAGTGTACGTGACTTCCCTCATGGACACACAATCACAGCTACACTAAATAATCTGCTGTTTCTTTCCCAGTTTTGTTATGGAACTGAATTGTGTCTGTAATGGCAGCAAAGTAACACGTGATGTATAAATAGCTAAACATGTTCAAAATATGAATCGTTTCCATTATAACTCATTATCATGTTTTGCTTTAGAAAACACTTATTAGAATTATTATAACTATTATAGCTTTATATATATATATATATATATATATATATAGCTATTATAGCTTTAAAATCTGCCATTATAACGGTGGGAGGAGCCAGATGTTATTTAATGTAACTCTAATTGTGTTGGGCTAGAAGAAGAAAGTCACATACACACAGATGAAAACTACACCCACCTTGCGAATTCCTCTGGTTCTGTTCCACACAAAGTCATACCAGTCGCGGTAGTTTCCCTCACCCTGATCCATGATCTGAGTCACCAGGTAGTCCATCGTCATGTTCAGCACAGGAAGCGGCCTGAGCTCATGAGACAGAGGTTCTTCCTGGTCTGCTGAAGACCTGCTGTACTCTTTGATGGCAGCCAGATGGTCCACCTGAAATGTGCCAAAATTATTTCAACATATCTAATAATAAACACATTTTGGACCCTCAGTAAACACAGAGAGATTGTGAACATTATTGCTTTGTATTGACACAAACCTTCTCTGTATCTGGAACAATCTCAAAGATGCTTAGCTGATTGCGTGTCTCCCTCATGTAACGCTCTTTTTCCGGGCACATATCCGGGCATGTTCCCACAAACACCTTGGACATGTCCAGGTCCGTTCTCTTGGGCCGAGCTTCAGTGGCAAAAGACAATAATTTACCTGATATTATTGTTCAAAGACAAACACAAAACCAACGCTGCAAGCACACAAACAGCTTTACCTTGCCGCAATAGCTTGTCTCGTTGCTCCAGGAGGCGGTACTTCTCCTCAGCCGTTTCAGCCATCTGACCAATCAGAGGCTGAAGAACTGAGGGCAGGTTGATAACAGGCCGTTCTACATTTCTGTCCTCTGAGACCGACCCCAGCGGTGGATCAGTATCAAACTGGAGCGTTTTAGCCACTGAGGACTTCTTGATCGGAGAGCTGCAATAAATACACAAGGAAAGACTGATACCCCTGAACTTCTCGTTTTTCCATCACAACAACACTATGACATTTTGTCTTAAGTTACCCTTTAGTGAGAGAGTCGGTGGTACTGGAGGCCAGTGACCGGTGAAGAGACGACTGCAGCGATGCAGGCGCAGACTCCATCTCTCCACTCTCATGATCTTTCGCCACTGCAGGTGCTGCTGCCTTTTCACCTGCGCCTGCGCACAATGCTAACATTCATATACAGCTAACAACTGTAGGTAACAATGTTTCCCTAACGTTAAGTAATGAAATGTTACAAAACATCATTCTGAAAGTTCAAAGCATCCAGTTTTTTGCTGTCATATTAATGTTACCGTTTGTTTGAACAAGTTCTACTACTGTTACTGAATAAATGAACGTTCCTGAGAACTTCTGGAGGACACTAACCAACATTCTCAGCACACAATGGATCGTCATAGTTTAATTGTGTGTTAATTGTGTAGTTTAATTACTCACTCTGCTTCTTCCGTTGCCAAAATATCTGAATTTCATTCCTCTGAAACAGCTTGCCCTTCTTTTTGGCTTTGGCAGCAGAAGCCTGAGAAGTGTAAGCACACTTATTACATTTCTGTTCTTGTTAACCAAAATAAACCTACAGATTGTGCATTAAATGAAATGTAATGTTTTAGCGTAGTAATTGAGTATCGGTGTAGTAAATTGAACATTATACAGTGAACTTGAGATGCTCACATGATCTTGGAAATGCACAATGGCCAGATTTTTCTGAGGTCTGCAGTACACCCTCAGCACCTTCCCAAACTGCCCAAAATGCTGTTCGATCAGCGCCTTCCTGTTGTGGCTGGGTGGGACGCCTTTACACTGAATGACGGTGGCATCTGAGGGGGAAAGAGACGCCAAACCGTCTGCGCTCTCCTTTCGTCCGACACGCCGACCTAAAGTGTGTGTCTGAGATTCAGCCTCAGGTGCTACACAGATGAGTGATAACAGCAACGTTATCAAGAAAAGATTTTCAAAACAATATAAAAACACACTGTTATAAATGTCTAGATTTTGTGTTGGGGTAAATATTGGCAAGTGAATTGTTAAATTGTTTGGTAAAGACAAATATCACAAAATTAAGATTACTTACAAATTTTTTCTGCTTTTATCAAAACTGTTTGATCCTGGAACACAGGCGGTGTAGCCAGAACGTCGCTAGTTGGACCTGGAGGATCGGGTCTATCTGGAAGTGGACCTTCTCTCTTTAGTGGACCTTCGCTAACTTTGGACCTCATTATTTCAGACATTGCAGTACGGAAGAGTCCTCCAGCAGGTCCACGGCTCCTCAGCAGAGGCCGTTTAGCTGGTTGTCTTGGTCCCTCTGTGCTGCTGTCTGCACTCTCACCTTTAGCTGTTTTACCCTGAGCAGTAATTGAATCTACTTGCTCCTTACGTTTCATGCCAAAACCTCCAAAAGCTGTTTCTTCTCCACTGTTCTGTCCTTCATTTGCTCTTTCCTCTGTTTTCTGTGTGGCTTCTGTTTTTGGGGCCACAAATCCAAAAGGTCCATGAGCACCAAATGAAAACACTTTTGTCTCAGCTTGAGGCTGGAGGGTCTTTGTTGTGAAGCTAAAGGAGGAAGGTGTGGTGGGTTGAGAAGCTGTCGTACTGCTGCTGGAAGGATTGGCAGGCTGGGAGAAGGTGAACTGTATGCTGTTGCCTCCACTGAGTGTGTCATGGGGAAAAATGGAGCTTGAGAATGAAACAGATGGTGCAGCTGCCGGCTGGGAGAAGCTAAAGTCCAAAGTGCTTGACTTTACACACGAGAAGAGGGAACCTCCAGAACTACTGCTGTCCACACTGCTAGTGACAGCCTTGGTTGACCCAAAAGGTTCTGGAGCTAAAGGCTGGTTTGCACCAGGAGGTTCTGAACTGGCACTAAAAATGGGTTTGAAAACAGCTTCATTGGGGGGCTTGAAACTAAACGGAGTCCCAATGCCACCTGTGGGATTATCAGGTCTTCCCCCTCCAGAGGAGCCTGATGTGGACGCAGGTGCAGACAGAGCAGAAAGCTGCCCAAAACTGGGCTGGTTGGTAGATGTGTTGCTGAAGCTGATGGAAGATGGAGTGATGCTGGATGACAGACCAAATCCAGATGGTTGACCGAAAGCAGAGACCTGACCAAAGGCAGGCAACTGGTTTTGACCTGTGGCTTGAGAGTATGAAGGAGGTGGTGCCTCGAATCCTAGTGTTTGTTGACTTAAACCTGACCCCTGGCCAAAAGCTGAGGTTGATCCCAAAGATGAAAATGATGACGGCTGCCCCAGTCCTTGAGTTAACCCACTGCTCTGACCAAAAGCAGGTATCTGGCCAAAAGAAGGCGCTTGACCAAACACAGAAGACTGACCAGTTAATTGGCCAAAGGCTGGCTGACTAAACGCAGACGTCTGCCCAAAAGTACCAGCCTGCGCTGTGTTCTGCTGGGCGTAAGACTGGAATAAGCTTCCAGACTGATTTGAGCTGCTCGGGGCCTGAAAGGCAGTTTGTGGTCTACCAAATATATTGGGATTCATTGTGAATACAAAAATGAAAACACTACATTAAGATTTACTCGTGTAATCCACAGCAAATATTCCCGCCGTTCATGACCAAAATCCTTCAACTCCTGCAAAACAAGGGCAGACGAAAGAAACAATCAGCCATTGTGATGCCATCTAAGCACAGATCCAGAAGTTATATAACAGAAATGTCTGTATAATCTCTATAGAAAACGTGCTTCGATAGAAATGCTTGTTATTCTAAGTAACGCTTCAGCAAACCACACAAAACAATTTTACAGAAACATAATTTTCCGGTTTAAACATTGAACATTTACACATAATACCTTCGAAAGACAATCGCATTCAGACAGTATGGAGGATTAAAACTGTAAATACTTTGACGCAGTTCTCGTCGCGCTCCGGCCGGATGTTGTTCTCTTCTTCTTCAGCTGACGCGCTGATTCCGCGGGAGTCTGACAACGCGACTGCGGCCTCTAGCGGCAGAGAGCAGCACGACAACATCACACGACCGTGTGCAGTGAAATACAGATTATTATATTTTTGTTTTGCGTATACAATATTTATGAGCAAATGTCAGCTCATCCAACATATGTCATAAAAATGTTTGTAAAAATGACAATAAGTTATGAATAAAATGACATTTGAATTGTGTAATTTCTGTTCATAGCCAATGTTGAAAATCAAAAGAATCAAAACAAATATCAGAATTCCTTAACAAGTTTAAATGATTTTTATTTGTTCACAAATACAGCTAAAATAAAATACATGTATAAAAATGCATCTGCATCTGCATAGCACCTGTACAGGGCTGTTTGTAATGTCTGTTTTCACGCCATCATCACATTGAAACAGAGGTGAAGAGTGCCAGAATATTCACATTTCTCAGGTTGTAAGTATTTATGTTGCCATGGTAGCACCAATGCTCTTCAGTTTTAGTTGAGATTCTGTCTCTCCACAAAATGAAGGTTGACTCGTCTGTCTGCCACGAGAACGATACGACTGAGGGCTTGAACGTCCCCAATAGTTGAGTCTGGTCTGATTTCAAACAACTTGATTATCTGGAGGGAAAAACACAGTCAACAAGCACACACATTCAATACACAGCAAATCAATAACAACCTATTTATTCATCCATCCATCCATCAATTCGTACTCTTGCCAATGCCAGGTACATCTCCAGTTCAGCAATGCGACGACCAACACAGCCTCTGACTCCAAAACCAAACGGTATTGACCCAAACGGGTTGGGTCTTGCTCTGCCATCTCTGAGCCAGCGGTCAGGTTTGAATGCTCTTGGTTCTGGAAACACTGTTTCATCATTGCTGATTGCATAGTGGCAAAGAGTGAATGTTGTCTGTTGAGATAAAAACAGTTCATGAAAGGATTTTTTTCAATGCCCTATTTGATGGACTAACAACATGAGGGAGGAAAAGTGAGTTTACCTTTTTAGAGAAGTGATGCCCACCAATGACCACGTCTTTATCTGACACGATACGAGCATTCATGGGGACCACAGGATACATTCTGCAGGGCAAATTAAGTACACTTTTACACACATACACCACACTGACACACAACACACACAGTACATTCTTTATTTATCTTGTATTAACTATACCTCAGGGCTTCTTTAATGACAGCTTTAAGGTATGGTATGCTGTTCACTTCCTGTGCTGTCGGGACCCTGTTGCCTTTAACAACTTGACTTACGTCCTCATACAGAGCAGACTGAGCCTCAGGGTCTCGTGAGAGCAGGTACAGGGTCCACATCATTGTGTTAGACGTCTAACATCAACAAAATGCAATAATTAATACGCTGTATATAAGGTGATTACAATAAATAATTACACATTTAAGGACAATTAAGAATATATGACTGCATTATATTAAGTCATTTATCAGATGTGTCTATCTAAAGCACACATCATACATCCATTAAAATGCCCGTGAATTGTACTGGTTAAATATCAAAGATATTTGAAGAACTGCAATAACATTCATTCAATAATATTTTTACAGGAGGTATTCAAAAGTGTTCTAATTTGTAGGGGCCACTGTATAAATTCTGCTCTTTATAACTTTAAACTGAAGGAAGGAATAAAACATCACATTTAATCACATTAAATTCATTCAGAAGGTCAAATCTCCTACTGTGTCCACTCCAGCCAATAGGAGCTCAGCGATACTTCCAGAAACATCTTTATTGGACATCTTGACATTGGAGAGCAGATAGGTGAGATACTCTCCAGCAAACTCCTGACCGGAACCCACACGGTTCTGAATCACCTCCATCTTCATCTCAATCAGTTTAGCAGCTGAACAAAAACACAAACCGTGCTGTGAAATCTCTGACGCCGTAAAACAACACAGCCATAATGGTGTGTTAGCAGCTGAACAAAAGCACAAACCGTAATCAGTGGCCAGCTATAGAAGCAGAGGAGAGTGTTAGCATCTCAGGAATAAAACATGCTATTGACCAGCTAACAATGTTATGTTATAAGAACATTTTTTAACGGTTATATTAGCTTATCTTGTTCATATAAACATCATATTAACATTATTGCTTGGTCAAAAGAATGTTACTTGAATAATTTTTACAATGTTCCACTGAATGTTCCACTCAATGTTCCATATATGAGAATAAAAGCTCACCAAATTTGAATATGCCCTCCCAGCCATTGATGTACCACCTCCAAAATGGCAAATAACTGCGAGTCCACTTCGGCATCAGAACCACAGGCATGCTGTAGGTCAACATCTGTCCAATAGAGTCAATGAAGTCTTGTGTCTCAGCCGGAATCTCATTCTCCAGACAGCCGATGCGCGTCTCAAACAGAATAGATGATATACCTGCATGAGAGAAAGATAAGGCAAAGGTGTTTATGCCTGAGACAAGCACATTAACCATAATGAAAAGTCTTTAAAGTAGTTTGTTCATTAAAACTTCAGTAGTTAGAATTGAATGCTATTAAGTGTCAGTTATAAACTGTTATCTGCATATAGTGAGGTGCTTTCATTGGGTTTATTGAGTCTTACTCAACACCTCATTTGTTGCCAAAGTCAATCTGCCCCCAATCTGTTTGGGCAATAAGTTCAACACTTCATCAGTTTGGTTTTCTTGGGAATCAACCCTTGGTCTTGCTGGGCCCAAGACCAAACTCCAGCTGTTTTTAAGCAGCTATGGGTGTGAATACCTTCAAGAGAGAAGCGGTAAAGTTCATTGGACAGATCAGAGATCAGATCACCAGTGGGGCTGATCTCTCGCAGATAGTAAATCCTTCTGATGAAATCTGTCACCACCTCATTGATCACATCTCCATACTGAACCGAGTCTTTAGGGTGCAGCATACGTTTGTTCAGCACCGCTCGCAGGTTGTGCCATTTTTCTCCTTGTCTGTTGAAGAGCATAAAATCAAAAACACAGGACAGTTTATTTTTCATGTACTCTGCCTTTTGGCCTAGTGAAATCAGCATTACATAATCTTGTGTTATGATGACATAGAGCGTGTGTTGTTAACTACTTCCAACACCAGCGCTGCCATCGGTGTCAGTATTTATAACAAAACAACTCAAACAGGAACAAAATTCAATCAAATTTGAAGCCCTTGGAACCCACACGGATAAATTTACACATCAAATATGTTTAAACAGCATTAGTTACTGCATGAAACACTGTGAAACAGTCACACAAACTAATAAGAAAGGAGAAGTTGAAAATGTAACAGAAATGAATAGTGGTGTTACTCTGTGAAAGGGCCATAACCCAAGCCTCTCATGTCCCGGTATTCTGTCCACAGTTTCATGTCCCCTCGGGAAGGAAACGTGTCATCTTGCCTCAGCAGCTCCTCCAGTAGATCTGCACTGGCTATTCTAACAACCCTCTCGTTTGTGCTGCTCACGCTGTACAGCGGCCCATACAGCCGTTTCTCATATAACTGACATACAAACAAACGCAATAAACATGAGACAGGAAACAAGTGTAATTAAGTGCAGTTCCAAAGTTTAAAAACACACGACTAAAATGTTATTATCTTAAAAATAGTTTAATATAAAGCTGTTTGCCTAAATTGTAGGAAGAAAAGGGTTTCTAAACTTTTACTGTATTTCAACACTGTATTTTAACTTTATTTAAAGTTTACAAATAAATGAGGAGAAATGATTTAACATTGTCTTCCACAATTAGTTAATACTACAGATGACCCATAAACAAACCCACAGCAATCACACTGTACCTGCAGCTCATGCAGGTGGTTCAGGTAACCTTTGAGGAACACTCTGTACAACATCCTGAGGGCTGGGATCTCTGGAAGATCAGCTGCAGTCCTGAGCTTTCTGTGGCTCTCCTGATCACTGGCTGCAGCAGAACTGCTCACAGCTCCTCTCCTGACGTCCACACATGCTGAAATGGGCCTCAGGAAGACAAATCCAGTCGCTCTTTTCACAGAGCTCACTGTTAGCTGAAAAGCCATCATGAAAAATAAAGGATCTGGATCCTGTTTCTGTCGGAGGGAGGCGGGGTTAACGTCTCTGGGGTTAACCCTTCACTCTCTGACCTAATCTTGTATGTAGGGTTTGTGTAAACATGCTGTACAATAGTCACTAGGTTCACTGTGCTGAACTGTGCACTGGCAGCTACTGGAAAAACAAGCTTTTGCTTTGGGTAAGTTTTAAATATAAGTGATTTCACACTGTTAATCCAAACCTGCAGAGATTTTTATAAAAGACAGAACTACAGGTTTGAAACATGAGGATGGTAAATAAGATAACACAGAGTAAGGCTTTAACCATCAGCTCCTCTAAATCATACAGTGTAAACTCAACAAATAACACTGTTTATTTTAAAACATTTTAAAGTTATCTCTGTTTATATGGTTCTCATACTACATCATGCATCTGCTAAATGAGTGAAGAAAACTATTACTTTGTTAGGAAGAACAAACAAACGGCTTAATTTTATATACTAGGATAATTTTATATTCAAAGTGCTCTCTGAAACCAGGCCTAGATTAAAGTAGAAACTAGAAAACTAACACTTTAAAACCATATTAACTTTATGCCATAGACCTAAAGCAAACACATCATTGAAAAGGTCTCGACCTGCATATTACGGTGGTATATTCTGATGTTGTTTATTCAGTAAGCAGCATCTTTAACACACCTATACAGCTGAACCGATATCTGGCCAAAATAGAAACTTCTTCCACCATGTAGTGGTTATTATACGCGTTAACTTTTATATTTGCTCCTTGTCCGGTAATCAATGTTCTTTAATTTTATATAAAAGCTAAAAATACGCCATTTGTTTAGGATTGATGGAATGATACACTTATTTCAACTCAACTTCGGGTTTAATCATTTGCTTTACCATTATTACATTATAAATCACGTCAGAAACTCACTTCAAAATTATCTGTACACATACATTCGCCATAAAGTGTGTGACGACACACTGTATCGCACAAATATCCCTGAAGCGCACAAATGACAGCCAGTGTGGGTGTGAGAGAGTGTGTGTGTGTGTGAGAGAGAGTGTGTGTGTGTGTGAGTGTGTGTGTGTATGTGTGTGAGAGTGTGTGTGAGTGTGTGTGTGAGTGTGTGTGTGAGTGTGTGTGAGT
>JBAJNP010003692.1:0-37833 GCA_036877545.1 Yasuhikotakia modesta | reverse complement strand
TCAGACCTCCAGAGACCTGCTGCTATTTCAGTATCTCCATTATCAAGCGCCAACCTCGTGTTAGCAACCTCATGTTAGCAACCTCGTGCTAGCGGCTCTGCTATGGCAACAGCATGTGCCTGGCCTGATAAACAACAGACACATGAACTATTCTCTGTCTTATCCAGTATCATTTGGCTTTTTCCGTTGCTAGCATATCTTTACATAATTAGTTATAGTTAGAATATCTTTACATAATTACATAGTTAGCATTTGTGGTGTAGATTTCCTAGGTTCCACTATGTAATTTGTAATTTTGTTACAAAAATTTGTCATGTGACACTCTGTCCAATGAGCCTAAGAACTACCTTCATAAAACACATGAATAAAATGCATTTATATTTTTATAATAATGACATCATGATTTGTAATTTGGACGGGGGAAGTCCTGGCTGCTCCAGAGATGTCAGATTGGTTTGCATTGATTGGTCGTCTCGCATGACAGCATGGTTGCGTTGTCTTGTAAGGATGCCAGCGGTGGACGTCTTCTGCCTTGTGACTCGTTCCTTGTTTTATTAATACCCTCACCAAACGCTCTTCAGAACTCGCGGTCTGATCCGGTGTAAGGATAAATCTGACATTCAACAGCTGCTTTGATATTTAATCTGCCTTTAACATGAGTTTACAGTCTGAATGACAGGACACCTGAGGATGGATGAGGAGGTACAACGTTCCTCCGCTGCTGGAAATCTCTTTCTCAGCATTTGAGCTCTTTTATCTTGGGTTGAGGAGATAATGAGTCTTCTCACGTCTGTGTCTGACCTTTGCAGAATGGCCTCAACGCTCTGCACTTGGCAGCCAAGGAAGGACATCTGGACTTGGTCCAAGAGCTTCTGGAGAGAGGTGCTTCTGTGGATTCTGCAACCAAGGTAGAGTTTCTCCAGAGTTCTGCAGGTGTGAAGGGCTTTTTGGTAGGAGATATGACTCATGAGCTGGATAGAGATGTTGGTGTGGAGATATGCTGAGGAACAATCTTCTCATGTAACTGATGCTCCAGCGGAATGTGTGAGGTGGCTTGACATTCAGATGCGTTTAGGAGAGTTGTAGTCAATACAAAAGCTAAAAGTTACCTGCTTTCCTGTCAGACGTTTTGGGCTCTTATTTATTAATTCCATTTTTGTGTTGAGGCTCTGTAAATGTAAAGCGCTTTAGGAAAGTATCTTCACAATGCAATTTCTCAATAACACAAGGGTTTAAAATGTGGCCAGGGAGTCAGGGAGTATTTTTACCCAATAAACATGGAGTAATTTTTTATCACTCAGAAGAAACACAAATAATCTGCATACTTCCTAATTTAATTTTCTAGAAGTAATTATTTATATCAATAATAAGCACAGAAGATATAGAAAATATTTCATGCTAACGTTTTAATTATGTTCACAAATTATTGCCTAAAACTGTAGAGTTACTGTTTAGATGATGTCATCAAAATGTGATGTCATCAAAAAGCGCGCTTAGCATTGTTGTGTCCGCTGTCTGTGAGTCTGTCAGAACAGAGAAACTGCTTTAATCAACTTCAGCCTCTGTTAAAATAGCAAGTATAGACTAATGTAACCCTCGCTGTGTACTACATGAGGGAACCTGATACCCATGTCACATGATTGCTCACACTCTTCAAGTATGTGGATGCACACTGGACAGGGACCAGTGAGAAATAGCTCTGACCTTTACAATTAGTTTCTAGTTGCTGTGACAACTTACAATGTGAAACTCAAATTCAGGATATTAATGTCCTCGTGTGGGGCTTTGTAACTGGTTTAGGACACATTTGACTGCTGTAAAATGATGTCTTTGTTGTTTAACTAGTGAAATGCTGTATTGTAATCCACACATTAGTAGTAGTGAACACACACCCAGAGCAGCGGGTCACTGCAACACCCATAATGCAATTGGGCATAAAGTGTCTTTCCTAAGGTTTCCTGCCAGCATGTGGAATCGAACCCACGGCATTTAGTAACAAGTCTTACTCTTTAACCATTAGGCTACAAGGTATCGGGTGTTTGACTGTCAAACTTTAATTTTGTTTTACAGCAGCTGTTTAAAAGTTAAACTTGTCATTCACATTTATTAAGAAAATAACTTGCAAGTTACAATTTCATGTTTCAAACAGAGATGGCAGCAGAGAGGTAAAAGTTTTGGACTTCAGCTTTAAGAAACTGCTCTTCCTCACCAGTAGAATCATAAAGGAGATCTCTTTAATATCTCAGTTGTTTCTCACAGATAGTAATGAGACAGAAGGTAGGAATGTCTCCAGCTTCTCAGACATTTCTCCTGAGAGATGCTCCTCAGAAATGATTTTAGCAATTTTTCAGGCTGTTTGTGATTTGCAGCCATTGCTTTGCTCACATGATGATTGCGTTTGATTGGTCCACAGAAAGGAAACACAGCACTTCATATCGCCTCACTGGCAGGACAAGCAGAAGTTGTGAAGATCCTGGTCAAGAGAGGAGCAGATATTAACGCACAGTCTCAGGTAGAACCGAACACTTACACTTAACACTTAATGGCTGAAACAAAATTGATTTGATTGGTTGAAATCTGCCCGTATAGAATGGATTCACGCCGCTGTACATGGCAGCACAGGAGAATCATTTAGACGTGGTTCGATATCTTCTGGAGAACGGAGGAAACCAGAGCACAGCTACAGAGGTACGTCTTCAAACACATTTCTAAAACTCTTACCTGACAGAATGTGTTTGAGGTAAATACTGCTGAGGGAGATACCAGAACAACATGCCAGATAACAATTTGAGGTTGTTTTCCTAAAAATAAAAATGTTATTTTAAAGGATCTAGGAAAATTGGCTAATGTTCTCTAAAATGTCTTTCAGAGTAACAAGAGTTCCTACAGTAATGCTAGTGGAACTGTTTTTATGTTATTTGTTGATGACCTTGTATCAAAAATGTTATTCTTGCATTGTTAGTGAAACAAAAGAATTTAAAAAATAGTGTAAAAAAGTTTAAATAACATTTTTATCAACCAAACAATAACGTTTTTAGTCAAAACTGGATGTTTTGAATGTTACCAGAACTTTCAAAATAACACATAACATTTTTGCTACTTAATGAAAACGTTAAAGAAACGTTCTTCTTGTTGTAAACATCATTATTTGAAGGTTCTCTCTCTTCTTTCAGGATGGCTTCACACCTCTAGCAATCGCACTCCAGCAGGGTCACAATCAGGTGGTCTCCATCCTTCTGGAGAACGACACCAAGGGTAAAGTTCGTCTGCCCGCTCTGCACATCGCCGCCCGCAAGGACGACACCAAATCTGCGGCCCTGCTGCTCCAGAACGACCACAACGCCGATGTTCAGTCTAAGGTAAATACAACTCAACACAGATGAAATTAAAGGAGTAACTAATTATGTGTCATTAGCTGCAGCTTCACTCAGTGTAAACAGTGAAGCTGCATCAGTAACAGGCTGTTTGTCTGTAGAGTTCACTGTAAGAAATGATGTGACGAAAGAGTCGTGACATGTTTCACGTTACTTCTTAAAGTTAACAACTGAAACCTTTGTACAACAGCTCAACACTAGTCAAAGTTTAAAATTGCTTTAAAATTGTTTCTATAAAACTGCAGAGTTTAAAATTGCAAGATGTAAAGACTTCTGCATCCAATATGATTCTCCAATATGAAAATAGAACAACAATTAAAAATGGAAAAATGTGTAATGGTTGTAACATGCAATTAAAGTGAGCTAGTTTTTAATATGACTTTGAAATTGTAACAATGCTTAGTTAAACTGCATAGAATTTTTCACAACGAAATGTGACTTGAATTGGAGGTGATGAGTGTTTATTTGCATGCAATGGACGGTAACAGAAGTGAGCGACTGCATGCACTAACTGACAGCTGTAGCATCTTGTTGCACTCTAACAGACGTCTGTACTCTGTGCTGTTTGGTCACACAGTTCATGATGTTTCATTAATGATGGTGTCAGCTGAACTCTCTGTCTGTGTTTCTCTGCAGTCTAAGTGTACCTGTGTCCTGTGTTTCCATCCAGACGCTCTCCGGGTCTCACTCTTTATCTTTAAACCATTTCTCTATGCTTTCAGTTTCTCCTCTTAGTCTGTAACATCACACAATCTGAGTCTGTAAACGTGCAGCGACGCATGCACCTGCAAAATAAACCCGCATGTCATGCAACCTGTGTATATGCTAGTGTCTGCATGTCTGTGAGTGTGAGGCGTGTTTTTGAGACTGAATGTTTATCTACAAATGCTTGTAGAGTTTTTATTTTTTAATGGCGGGTTGTTTGTACTGTAGATGAGGCGGGAGGTTTGATAGTAATGTTTGATGTAAACATGCGGTTTAATTTGTGCCTGCAGACAGATTTCAGTGATTGTGTATGCTAATACTCTGCTTGTCTGTAAATATTTCCTAGTTTTATGTTTTAGCATGCCAGTGGCGAATTATGGAGATTGTTCTCTGTTGCCCAGCTAACAATTTTAGGTCACAAGAACATTTTCGTAACGTTTCCAATAAGTAACAAAAAATGTAGAGGTTATTTTGAAAGTTTATAAAAATGTTTAAAATGTCAAATTTTTTTGATGTTCTGTTAACATTATTGTAACGTTTTAGAAAGTTTAACTAACTACTTAAGAATAATGTTTTGACGTATATGATTTATAACATTAAAGAAACATTCTGCTATCAATACTGCAAGAACCTTTTTAACTCTGAGGGAACTTTTAGAAAATGTTCGTTAATGTCCTGAGAACATTTACTGTTAGCTGGGGGGTCTTCAGAGAGATATGACGACCTCTCGTTTCTCAGAGCGGATTTGCATGCAGGTGTGTGTGTGTGTGCGTGTGTTAAATTTAATAAAATCATTTATTCCTTCCCCTCTTCTTGCTGCATCAGATGATGGTTAATAGGACGACTGAGGTAGAGATATTTATCCAGTTCCTTGTTTTTGTAACATGTTCAGCTTTTTTAATTCTCTCACATTGATGCTTCACTCTCTGGCATGAGGACCTGCACTCACCTGTTCTTTAGCTTTACAGAGTTTATTTTGAGGCGTTTGCATGGCCGGAGCCCATCTCAGCATCATCAGCGCTGTCACAGATCTCAGTTCTATTTGTGTAATGATTTGAATGCGAACGCTTTATGTCTGCTGCCTCATTTGACGATGATCATTTTCATTGGCATAAATGTGGCTATTAAAATCACAGACGGGCTGAAAAGTCAGTAGTCCAGACAGTGTCTGTTCTCCAGCATCTGTGACCCTCTTCATCGTAGTAGGGTTTGCGCAATTTCGTACAGGCTAGCGATAGCAAGCTAGTTGTGAAAGCGTGTTCCCGCCCCTCCCTTCAGAGTGACCCCCCCAAAGCCACACCCCCTCTAACAATATGGAAATATATGCAAATACATAGTTTGACAGGCATTCAGACCGAATGCAATGATTAGATGAACATTTGATGAAGGATGTAAAGAGACTTTTCTAGAAGAGATGTTTCTAGAAGAAATCACCAACCCTGCCTTTAACATCAGCAGTAAGGTTTAACAGTCCTGTTACCGTGTTAAATGCGGTGACATTTTAATAAGTGGTGTTTATAAAATGCCCCAGAGAAAGACCTTTTCTGTAAGATTTTTGGCTTGTCTGGAAATGTTCAGATACGCAGCTGCCCGCAGCGCTTTAGGGACACAGACATTCATTGCATTACTTTCACTTTTAAAGGTCAGATTGAGGCCCGTGGCATGAATTTGCCTGTTAACAGCCGTTGCTTGACTCTCGGCACAAATCTCACACATTAGTGTGATTGCATTAGACTCTATAACATAATAACATACAGCCTGCAATAAAATTTGTTCATATAGATCAATCATTCTTTATCAACATCCATACATCCAACAGAGTTTCTGTTTGAATGCTCATAGGTGTCACATCAGTTATTGATTTGTTGTTGTTCCATCCCAGCTAACAATGTTTGGTTTTAAGAGCGTTTCCCTAATGTTTTCATTAAGTAACAATGTTAAAAATGTTTTTTGAATATTCAAAACGTACAGTTTATATCCAAACAATAACATGAATACAATGTTCAATTGTTTATATATATATATATATATGTGTATATATTTGAGACAACTTAAAGAGAATGTTAGCCAACGTTCTGAGAATGTTCCCTGTTAGCTGGGATGTGTATTCATTTGTGAGATTTTGATATCAATAAGATGCACAAACATGAAATATTTCAGATGGATGTGATGTTTGTGAAATACATGCTGGATGTATGAATGATAAAATCTTTCAAATCAATGTGATTTTGTAATACGTTTTCTTTATATTTACTTTCTGTTGTCATTAAATATCTTTGCAGACAGTTTGGCTGGTAATATAAAGGTTAATTTAGGGCACTGCATGTTGCGACGCATCTTTAAGTTTTGCATCAGCTTTAAACGTGTTTCACACAGTCAATATATTCTTCACACTTTTATAAATGATGTTTTTATTAAATCGGACCGTGACTTTCAGAACGGGAAGGTAAGGCCAGAATTTCACAATTTCAAACTCCTTTAAAATTTCTACCTTTTATGCTCCTGACATCATAACTGATATGATCTACATACTTGCACTTTTCATTTTATAAGCGTTGTGTTTGCTTTAATGTTTTTTTTTATTATTTACTTTTCCTCTTTCTTTCCTCCACTTTACTAAACAACTGAATGTCAGCTGAAATGTTTTTGTCTCGTGTCATTTGATATTTTTGTAACTTCTTGTTAATTTCAGCTTTTTCTTCCTCAGTTTTGAGATCTTCTCAGTTTGCATGACTGTGGCCTCTCTCGCGGTTTATATGTGTTTGTTTGTTTGTTTATTTGAGTGTTTGTAAGTAGTCAAAATTCAGATAGAAACTCAAACCTACGGTATGGGCCAGCGACTGTATCCGAGGCGCTGAATTTAAATCACTTCACGATAATTTTCCGATACATATTTTCATGTGTTTGCTGCATGCTGTTATCAACAGAATCAGGCATCACTAACTGCAGATATCAGACCAGCTTTTTAATACGGGTTTAAGTGGGTTCGGGTGTTACCGCTGGTCCTGGATCAGCATTTATTGGCAGCTTGGCTCTGAAGCATGTTTTCAGAGGGGTAGTTGTGTAATGTCTCATGTGTTGTTGGTCTTGTTGCCCCGCCCCTCTTGTTGTGTTGTGTCGTTAGAGTGGATTCACGCCGCTGCACATCGCAGCTCACTATGGAAACGTAAATGTTGCGACGCTGCTGCTGAATCGAGGAGCTGCCGTGGATTTTACTGCAAGGGTTCGTGTTTACATCCACTTATACAAACATTTCTTCAGTTTCCTGTTATTCAAATAGCAATATATTCAAATATAACATGAATTCAGCATAGTGAATGTATACATAAAGTAATGTGTATATATATGTATATAAAAGTATATATATACAAAAATATAAGATGAAGTCACACTAAACCCTCGCCTCTAAAGTCTACAGAACCTGTTTTTTCAGATTCTTCATGCATGCAAATTTCCAGTTTTATCTGGCTGTATACTAATAAAGTGAGAGTAATAATATATATTGTATGTTAATAATAGATCATTATAGAATAGCTCTACACCACTTCTGTATACACACACACACACATTTGATATTGGCATGATATTGTTCATTATTAATGATGATTATTGTTTATTTCCTCTCAGAATGGAATTACTCCTCTACACGTCGCATCTAAGAGGGGAAACACAAATATGGTCCAGTTGCTGTTGGACAGAGGAGCTCAGATTGATGCCAAAACACGGGTCAGTGTGTGTGTGCGTGTGTGCAGTCTGAAAGTCATGACCGATCCTTTGAAATGTTGAGGCTGCAGTCTGGACTCCAGCTGGTTGAGTTCTGTCCCTTTGTTCTGCAGTCTCCCTCCTGCAGTGCAACACACACACACACAGGCAGCTAGTCACTCTCTCTCTATCTCTCTCTCTCTGTGTGTTACCTGCTTTATGTCCTATCAGCAATGATACACTGCACTGCAGACTCTGAGTAGTACTGTATGATAGACTGTGAGAGTGTGTGTGTTAGGGCCAGAAAATCTGTTACCTAACCCTGGGATGCCCTCAAAGATACATGTAACCACAAATACTACAGTACTACATATACAATATTACAATACCATAAATGTAAACTGTGTTCTTTAAGGGTGAGAGTCATGGTTAATCGATGCTAATCATAATTAGCCTCATACAACAACAGATTTTCTTTGATATTGTTAGTTGTGTGTGTTTGTGTTGGAGAAGCAGGTTCTAGTTTATGTGTAACACATTTTAATGTAAGGTGTTTGTCCCAAAATGCTTTAAACGATTTCTGCTG
The DNA here is from genome assembly GCA_036877545.1 of Yasuhikotakia modesta. NCBI lineage: Eukaryota > Metazoa > Chordata > Actinopteri > Cypriniformes > Botiidae > Yasuhikotakia > Yasuhikotakia modesta. Next base: position 29,466 of record JBAJNP010003692.1, on the reverse strand, counting down.
AAGTAACCTTTACATATGCTGCAGGATGGACTCACACCGCTGCACTGTGCGGCCAGGAGTGGGCATGACGCGGCTGTGGAGCTCTTACTGGAGAGAGGAGCCCCCATGCTGGCCAGAACTAAGGTAGACACACCACACACACTCACTCCCACAAACACACACACACACACTCATTCTTCATGTTATATAACCAACCTGACATCATACAGAGGTGAAACTTCACTTCAGCTGCCCGCTGTCTGACTACAGTACTGATATCACAGCACAAATCACCGTTCACTCACAGTAATGACATCTTTACACACATTTTTTAAACAGTTCTTTCATTTATAAAGTTGTAGCTAAACGGCATTCGCTGATTAAAACATGCATCCATTTGAGGCCAGTGTAACATAATTAGTCACATATATTCTTTAAAGTAGAACGTTGTTTTACTTTTCAGTTTTGTTCAGATTTATTTCTGTAGCTGTTATTGAAACCTAAACATAAATACATTTTACATACAGAGACATGAATAACTGAATAGAAAACTGAATAGAAAAAGAAAAAAATTAAGTATTAGAAAGCAGGAATTAAATACAATATATAGAATACATGGTGCATTTTTTAAGATAAAATAATATCCCCCACAGTTTTCAATCAAGTGTATGTTTGATAACATTAATAATAACTCTTTTACAATTCTGAAGCTGATTAATAAGAAATAATTAATAACACATGTTAAATTCTCTCTGGTCCAGAACGGTTTGTCTCCTCTTCACATGGCAGCTCAAGGAGATCACGTGGAGTCCGTCAAACACCTCCTACAGCACAAGGCTCCTGTTGATGATGTCACACTGGACTACCTGACCGCCCTCCATGTTGCTGCCCACTGCGGTCACTACAGAGTGACCAAACTTCTGCTGGACAAGAGAGCCAATCCGAACGCCCGAGCGCTGGTACATCAGTTCTCCTCGCTGTGATGTTTGCGTCACCTGTTGTGGAGCTTTTGGTAATTTCTTGTCTGTTTGTTTCTGTCAGAATGGATTCACTCCGTTACACATCGCCTGTAAGAAGAACAGAGTAAAAGTGATGGAGCTGTTGGTGAAATATGGCGCGTTCATTCAAGCGATCACAGAGGTAGGAGCCCCAGAAATAAACGCTTGTGTTGTGAACTTGCTGTGTGATTCAGGTGAACAGGTTGAGCAAATGTATTACATTTGTATAAGATTCAGAAAAATGTTAAGATTGAAGACAATAAAGGTTCAGATTTTTACAGATTAAGGAATATGTTGTTCCTCATGATTTAACATTTACCAGTTTAAACACTATCATCCTAATTATGCATAAATAAAGCATTAGTGTTCTAAACCAAGGGTCCAGGACCCAATAGGGGGTCTTAAGATGATTTTAAAATACAGTTCTCAAACATTTTATTGGGTAGAAATGATGAGCTGGGCTTGTCTCGCAACAATATTGTTGTGTACATTAGAGATCATAATATTGTGTTTGGAATCTGCAGAGTAATTAGATGTCTGTATGTTAAACTGATTGTTGTGTTTGTTTGTCTGCAGTCTGGTCTCACACCCATCCATGTGGCGGCTTTCATGGGTCACCTCAACATTGTTCTGCTCCTTCTGCAGAACGGAGCTTCTCCTGACGTCAGCAACATCGTGAGTGTGATGTTACATCACCCGCCTCAGTTTCATTCTCTGAAACAAATCAGGTGCACTAATGCACCTTATGATGGGAAAATATATGTAGTCAAGAGTTCCTGTTATGACTTGATACAAAGCCTTGATTTTGTTTTTAAGACGCAGTAGAACAGGTTTTCAAGCTCAAAAAGTGCAATATCATCAAAAATGAAAAATGATTTTTGGTTCTACAAAGCCTCACCTTCTGAAATACCTAACAGGCTTTGATTGGTTAGCGTTTAATCTGTATGGAAGCACATTATTATAGTGACTCTTCTTCTTTGTCGGTTTTTAGTGATTTTATTCACAGGGCAGAGTTTAAATAAATTATGAATTTTGTGATGTCACAAAACCTGTATGACCCGTTAGTTGTAGTTCTTAACTAGCCATTTCTCCCTTTGCAGTGAACTTTAAACATTGTAACTTTGCACATTTTTATGCTGAAACGGCAACATTACACACAAACTAAAGCTAAAGAAGTGAATTATAATATATATAATAGAGCATAATATAGTTCCTTAAAGCTTTTTACACTGGTATCAGAATTTTGGACCCTAGACAAGAAAGAACCAGTGGTTCTTTTATGGGTTCTTTGACACCAGTGGGTATCAACTGCATTAATAGAACCTGGTGTGTTTTGCTCCAGCGTGGGGAGACGGCTCTACACATGGCGGCGCGCGCGGGGCAGGTGGAGGTCGTTCGCTGTCTGCTGAGGAACGGAGCGGTGGTGGACGCCAGAGCCCGGGTGAGACCCGATACACGACAGAATATAGAACCTTCACATTTACTGCTGGTTTTATCATATTAGAGATGTGGACTGGATTCATATTGAACGCTGCCAGTAACTGCTGGTCTAGATCAGTTTCTTCTTTACAAGAACACTTTCAACGTTTAAAAGTGCGGGTAAAAGCGCTTTCTGAGAAACACAGCAGTCAAATCAACACCCAAACCATTTTATTCAGTGACGAATGTGTTTGTGCAGTTCTGGCTGTGTAAATAAGAGGGAAACTGAGTGGATTACAACTCGGGTTATTTTAAGGATGGAGTAGTTAAAGGAGGGAGTTTGTTTGAGTGCTGCTTTCAAATATTAACAGGGTTTCTCAGAAATGACTTACTGCACTGCAAATCAACCAAACATCTGTGACCCAAGTAAGAATAAATTAATTTCCTGTTTGAGAAGAATTTACTTCCAGTTTTGACAACCACTCCAATTCCTTTTCGTTTCAGAGCTAATTTTGGAAACTTTGGGAAACTGATTTTGGCACATGATGCTCTGTCATTTAAAGTTTTAAATACAAATGCAAATCTGATGTTTATAAACATCTCAAATGTTTATAAATGATGTTTTTATAGGTTTCAGGAACCTCAAATCCTGACCCAGCTGTAGGTTCATCCTCTGGGTTGAAACAAAATAGTCAGATTGCAATGATCTATTGTTCTGATAAGTAACAGATGATATTTTGAAGCGCAGTGGTGATTTTCAGAATTTGCTTACTGGTTAAAATCTTTCCCCTCAGGAGGATCAGACACCCCTTCACATCGCCTCCCGTCTGGGTAAGACAGAGATTGTCCAGCTCCTGCTGCAGCACATGGCTCACCCTGACGCGGCCACCATCAATGGCTACACCCCCCTGCACATCGCAGCCCGCGAGGGGCATCTGGACGTAGCCACGGTGCTGCTGGAGGCGGGTGCTGCCCACTCTTTAGCTACCAAGGTCAGTGATGGACACATGAGTGGTACCACTGCTGAAGAACCAGCTTGGTTCTGTCTGTCTGTATCTCTGTTTAACTGTGTGTTCCTGTAGCTCAACTGGTAGCGCATTCTTAGCAGCGCAAAGCATTGTGGGTTCAAATCCCTGGGAACACACACTGATAAAATGTAAACTCTGAATGCGCTGTAAGTGACTTCGGATAAAAGTGCCAAATCTATAAATACTGTGTTAATGTATCAACAAATAAAATGTAGTGACTACAGGCAGTTTCTTCTATGAGACAAAATGTGAGTCACCAGCTCACTGGCGCTCCCTGCTGTCTGTATAAACAACTGCATTGTGGGTATCAGTCATATAAATGGTTTTAAAGACTAGCAACACTGTAATCAATTAGTTTTATTTATTTTATTTCACTGAGCGTCATTAAAAGTTTATAAAACGTTTCATAGAAACCTTGAGAAATAAAGTCTAGAAGCAAAATACATTAGCCCCCCTCCTATTATATTTGGGGTCAATTTGACCCCATTCAATGTTTAATGTCTCTAAATTCTTGTTTGGCATAATCTTGTGGTTTGTTATATAATGGCTCTTTAGGTAAAAAACAAATAAACAAAGTACTTGACACACAAACTTGGGTAAAAATCAAATTTTGGAGGTTTTAATTGCTGGGGTCTTTAAACTGAGGGTAAATTGAGGATAATAGGAGGGTTAAAATGACACTCTGTCATGTAATCAGTTCATAAAAGAACATTTATTTGTAGTAAATAATGTCGTTTTTCGGTGAAGCTTAAAACGACACATGGGCAACAGTACATGAAGAGCTTGAAGTGTTTGTAAAGGTTTATTCGTCTGTGTTCTGTTTTTAAAAATCTACAGAAAGGATTTACGCCGCTGCATGTGGCATCGAAGTACGGCAGCCTGGATGTGGCCAAACTTCTCCTGCAGAAACGTGCTTCTCCCGACTCTGCTGGAAAGGTATTTCATCACCCCAAAATCCCTTCTGAACCTCAAACCCTCAAACACACGGTTCTGGAGAGAATATTGTGTTATCGTGTTTCTGACAAACATTTACATTATTATTTGGCTTGCATGCGTTTCACTGGATTTGATTGGTGTTCTGTGCAGATGTTATTTAAAAAACACCATTAATGATGTAGAGATTAATTCATAGAATTTGTTTAAAAGAAAAAAATACAGACTATGTTGACGGCAAGAATACCGGTAAGCATAGTTTCTCTTTCTGATAACATCGCTTTCGTTTTATTTAAAAAAGAAACAACATTCTTTTCTTCCTCTTTTTGTTAACAAGGAGGCTGGATTTGATTGGTCCAGAGTCTGTCCACTAATATAGGCCATAACATGTATTATAACACACTCTAACGGCCCCTGTTAACAGCCTCCTTTATTGTAATATATAAATATTCAGTGTGTGTGGAGCATTTTGTTTAATACTTTAGCGATGCTAACAGTTCCCCAGTAACCCTCCACTCACCCCTGCAGAACGGTCTCACTCCTCTCCATGTCGCTGCACACTATGATAACCAGAAGGTGGCTCTCCTACTTCTGGATAAAGGGGCGTCTCCTCACGCCACGGCTAAGGTGAGAAGACTTCATCAGAACAGAACTCTTCAAGAATATACTGATGTCCCAGCAGGGAACATTCTCAAAACATTGGCTAAGGTTCTCAAACCATTGGATAAGGTTCTCTAAAAGTTATTTTAATATAATTAAAGGATAATTATAAACAATAATAATAATTAAATTTATTTTCTTACAACTTACAAATAATAATTTAAAGCATTCTTGCAGTAATGTAAGTAGAAAGTTTTCATAACTTTATGGGTTTGAATTGGAGCACACGTTCTGATGAGATGTGTAGCTTACCTGAACTGTAAGAGACTTTAAATAAAAGTGTCCACCAAGTACATAAATGTAAATGTGATGTTCTTCTGTCTATGAAACAAATAAAACCAAATTTGGGAGAATTCCACTTTTCACAACTTTTTGAATCAATTTACCAAAGAACAACAACAAAAACTGCATTGCAGTTTAGAGAAAGTTTTAATCTCTTCAGGCCTGTTGTCTGCCTGCTGTACTTGTGTCTGTCTGTCTGTCTGTGCAGAATGGATACACGCCTCTCCACATCGCTGCAAAGAAGAATCAGATGGACATAGCCACCACACTCCTGCAGTATGGAGCAGAAACCAACATCCAGACCAAGCAGGGAGTGACTCCTCTGCATCTGGTTTCTCAGGAGGGTCACAGAGAAATGGCGTCTCTGCTCCTGCAGAGAGGAGCGCTTGTGAACGCACCGACTAAGGTATATGAGCGTGAATGATTGTCTTATGAGGTCAGAATTTCTGCCATTTGGCATTGAAGCTCTTGAGAACTTGTGCTGCAAAACTTCTCATGGTTTTCTTCTTACTGTCAGTATTTCAGTGTTGTGCAAGAATTAAGCTGCATTATAAATGATTTTGATTATTCGTACACGATCGCTGTGATTTATTTTTGACGGTTTGTTTCTTACCATCTGTTTTGTGCCGTCTGTTGCCTCAGGTTTTTATCTCATGATTAAGGTGCATGATTGAGTGTTTGTGTTCTGAACTAATGGAGTTTGGCATCCAGGTTTTCTGTCACAGAAACAACAGCATATGGAGTCTGTGCATTATGGATTATTCTTAGACAAACTGTTATTTAAAGGCAAGCATAAGTTTCCATCCTTCCTTCAGATTGATCTCCAAAGCCACTCTCCCAAATCCAGATGTGTTTGATAAGTCAGGCATCCTGTGGTCCGATGATTTGATTTCTACAAGAGAGTTATATAAATATGTTAAGTCACATTTACTTAGTTATTTCTGTCAGAATATGAAGAGACTTCCAACCAACATGAGAAGTTTCTTCTCTGCTTTGATTGACTGAGGTGTTTCCTGCTCTGTTGATGTGTACAGATCTCTGCTTTGATTGGTTGATGTGTTTTTTTTAGAGTGGTCTGACTTCCCTTCATCTCGCTGCCCAAGAGGACAAAGTTGGTGTTGCTGAGATTTTGGTGAAGCACGGTGGCAAAATTGACCAGCAGACCAAAGTAAAAACTAAACGATTGTACTCCAAATTTAACTCCAAATTTTTGATTGAGTTCCTCTGCTAATGTAGAACATGCAATTTCCCTAAACAGCTTTAAAACTATATGTACTATATGAAAACTGCTATACAAATAAATGTGAATTGAATGTCAGTAAATGAGATCCCATTTTCAGCTGGGATACACTCCACTGATCGTGGCCTGTCACTATGGAAACGCCAAGATGGTTAATTTCCTGTTGAAAAGTGGAGCCAGTGTCAATGCTAAAACTAAGGTTTCTCATTTTCTTCGCCTCTTTTATTTGTGTAATGAAGCAAATTAAGTAGTTATTTTATCTCAGCTTGTCTGAGGTGTTTTGAGAAGTATGAAATATGTGATTTCAGAATGGATACACGCCTCTGCATCAAGCAGCGCAACAAGGCAACACACACATTATTAATGTTTTACTCCAGTATGGAGCCAAACCCAATGCCATCACTGTGGTGAGTAAATAACACACACACACATGCATACACACAAACACAATCATACATGCACACACACACTCTGTATTAAACGTTTGGTGTTGTGTGTGTTATGTAGAATGGAAACACAGCTCTGTCCATCGCTCGTCGCCTCGGTTACATCTCTGTGGTTGACACACTGAGGGTTGTGACAGAGGAAATCATTACAACGACAACGGCAAGTTTATTAAACATGTATCCGTGGTCCTAAATAATTGATGGACTGAGAGTTTTCACTGTGTTATATATTATTTGTTTGTCAATGCAGACGGTGACGGAGAAACATAAACTGAACGTTCCAGAGACCATGACAGAAGTTCTCGATGTGTCTGATGAAGAAGGTGAGGAACATTTGAGGAACGCTTGAGGAACATTTGAGGAACATTTACTTGATCAATCGATCAGGAGTACTGAATCATTCGCTCTCCTCCTGCTGTTTTGGTGCAGTATTATATGTGAATAACTGAAGGATATAAACACACATTAGCATGATGAGTTGTGGTCACTGCTCTGTAGTAAACGCACACATTTCCTGCAGTGGCGCTTCACGTTGATGATGGATCGATGTCTGATGACTCTCTTGATTTTGAAGGTATCAGTGTGTGATTGTGTGACGGCGTCTCACACGTTGAGTGGAACTGGACATTAATGATGCTAATAATAGTTTAGTGTTGAGTGTATTTAGTGTTGAGTCTGTTTACTCAACAGATTTGCATGGCATGATGAGATTGTTTACAGGTACAGTCACCTGACCGCTGATGATCAACTAACACTGGCAGTGTTTAATAATTTATTTAGTATTGTTGCTGTATTTCTAATGCAGAGATCGGTGGCTAATAGAGTTTAGATCGCTGTTCTGTGTAGTAATTTAACTAACAATTAGATAGAACAAAAAAATGAAAGTGTAATATGTCTTTTTCCTATAGTTTGTTGAGTTCTGTCCTCAGTATCTACTGAAATTCTGGTCGTCTTTGCTAAAGATTCAGACAGTTGTTTGTCACTCACTTGGCTGTTTCTTATAAAACTATTATGCACCATTTTTCTTTTCTATCTGTTTCTGTTGTTATTTCTGTTATTTTGCCCTGCAGGCCAGTATGCTACTGACAGCCGAACTGCTCTGTCAGCCTACAGTATGTTCTGTCATTCCTGTCAGTTCACTGGCTCACAGCACAGGATTAGAAACACTGCCCCTGCTGGCCGGACAGGAGAACTGCACACAGCTGCTCCTGTTTATGTGCTCTAGAACTTTAGTGGCTTCAGTGTAGATTCCTGTGATACTAAAGCATAGAGGCTTTGCTGAAGTAGTTCATCTTTAACCAATAAATGTGGAAGATTGACATCAGCTAACAGGGAACGTTCACCTAACATTGGAAACAAAATCGTTCACCTAACAAACCACAAAAACGTTCACCTAACAAACCACCAAATCATTGTTCAGCTGTTAGTGGAACATTTTTAAAACGTGACTGAATTAAAATAGTTTTGAATAGCAGTTATAACCAATCAGTATCATTAATAAATGTCTAAACCTGGACGATTTGAACGTTCCTGCAAAATTCCTACTTTGTAGCGTTTTGTTACTAAATGGAAACATTAGTTAAATGTTCTAGCAGCCTGAAAATGTTAGCTGGGGTTAGAGAAGTGTGTGTGTGTAACAGCAGTAACATCAGGTGAGGGTCTCGATTGACTGTGTTCAGGTGACGACACAATGACAGGAGATGGGAGTGAGTATTTGAGGGCAGAGGATTTGAGAGAGTTAGGGGACGATTCTCTGCCGGGGCAGTACCTGGACGGAATGAACTACCTGCGCTTCAGTTTAGAAGGTGGACGATCTGACAGGTGAATTCATTTTGATATTTGATTGAATAAAAAATGTAATCATGTTGTTTATAAAACATGCCACACACAAATGTCAGTTTGACAACTTAAACAAAAAACAATGTTTAAATGAATCGAACCGTGACATTGGTACATCGTTACACCCTCACCGGCAACTATATCATGTCCTGCTACTGTATGATACACCATTTGCAGTTTTAATAATGGGACATTTGTTTGTGATCTAAACTTAGGAATACAGTATATGTGGAAATTAAATTGTACTTTTTTAATACTCTCATTCTTCTTTCTACTAATGCAAACATAGTCGCTTACAAAGGTATGTGAAAAACACGGATGTTTCAATGTGTGACCTTAGTGTTTTATTTACCATAATGTTTTCCATCAGTTTGGACAGATCCTACACGCCCACCCACCAAGGGTACTACCCTGCAAAGCATTATGGGATGTTGGAGGACATGATGTACAGTAGCCAGGTAAAATGGACAAATCTTGCCAGTGTAAAATCTGCAAATATTTAACCTGTAGCTAACCGTGTTAATTCTCTTACCTCAGGCGTCTCGAGACAACGAGAAAGACTGGGAAACAGAAAATCTTGACAACATTGCCCTGTCCTCCAGCCCTGCGCATTCCGGGTACAAAAACAAGTTCGCACACAAACACACGTTTACATAGCAACCGTATCTAAGTGAGGAAATAACACAGACTACTATCTGCTAATTCTGTCTACTAGTTGCATCTTTATTTTTCAAACTTCTTTCTCTCGCCCTTTTGTTTCTGTCTCTCTCCCTTTCTCTCTCTCTCTCTGATGGATGGTATGTTTGGTCTTCAGTCATTCATCTCCATGTCGTGACCATGACATCAGCAGGTGACGTGCTGCAACGTGTCATTTGACCCTTTCCTCTTTCAGTGTGCACACACAGGAAATACATCCTCTTGCAATGCTTATTGGAATATTATTGGAATAATAAAGACTCGATATAAAGTAAAAGAAATGTTAATAATACATTTAAAAAACTTTCTATATCTTCTGAAAGGTGGAGTGGGCAGTTTCAGAGAGGCTAGCAAGCTAAAGTTCCCCAAAGACACGCCTCCTCCAAAACACATGAACATCAAAAAATCTGGAAAAATTGTCGACCCTGGCTTAACATAAAATGATTGATCGAGGCTTAACATATTAGCATTAATTGATTGATAAGTTACTAGATTCCAATCAGCATTGCAGATTTAAATTCATCTGTATGTTTTCCCAGCTAACAGGAAACTTTCTAAAGAACGTTGGTTAACGTTGGTTTTCTTATGTTGTATTTTTAATGTTTTTAAGTTTTTATAAAATACACGCGCTTTTATTGTAGTTCTGTATTCAGACATTAGCTGAAAGCTATATGCTGCCAATTCAATTTACATTTTAATGTGAAATTTAATGTCGCGTTTATAATGAGATAACATTAGGGAAAATGTGAAGTAAAAAACCTGAGGAACAACAAGAAAAAAAATCACTCCTTCAGTACTGTAGATATCAAAAAGTTACACAAAGAATTATTTAAAGTCATGTTTTAATTACCTCTTTTTCTTTTGGCTTTATAATTGCTGGAGAATATTCTGTTTATTCTGCAAAACTGTAACAGTACAACATAATTATTGCTTTTACAGTAAAACATCTTTACCGTTAAGTTATTTGTAGCACAATTGCAGTACATAAACATGGACACTGTGTTTGTCATGCATGTTGTCCTGCAAACATTTCAGCTTTAAACCCAAATCACACCAGCAGACAGTGTTTGACGGTTTGTGTGTTTGCATGCAGCAAAAAAAGTATTGATTTCACCTCAACATCACAGCAAAACGCAGCGTGTACATTCTACCATATACCACATGTGTTTATCCTAAATGAAGTTCAAACCACTGGTGTTTGTTTGCGTATCAAGATCTGGTTTAAATGCATTGTAACATTGTGCTGCATGTCTGCAGTTTTCTGGTGAGCTTCATGGTGGACGCCCGGGGGGGTGCCATGCGCGGGTGCCGCCACAACGGCCTGCGCCTCATCATCCCCCCGCGGAACTGCAGCGCGCCCACGCGGGTCACCTGTCGACTCGTGAAGAGACACCGGCTGGCCACCATGCCTCCTATGATGGAGGCCGATGGTCTGGCCAGCAGGCTGATTGAGGTGGGACCCTCTGGAGCTCAGTTCCTTGGGTAAGCAGCGGTTGATCTGAGGTTAATTCATACAAACACTTAAAGGAATATTTCACCCAGAAATGAAAATTCTTCCATCTTATTTCCAAACTTGTAGAACTTTTTTATTTATGTCTGAGGAACACAAACTAATATACTTTTAACATGTTGTTAACCAAACAACAGTAGCAGCCATTGGCTTCCACTGTAAGGGAACAAAACAACCAGGACATTTCTCTAAATATGTTCCGCATAAGAAAAAATGTGCAGGAATGACATTCTGGAATGTTAAGTTTGGAATCAGGGTAAGTAAATGATGAAAAACGATTTCATTTTTGGGTGAACTATCTTTTATGAACTATAAATGATCAGAAATCTTGAAGATTGTTTAATGTAACAATGTGCAATATTTGAAACTCTACGTATAATTCATAAACCGTAACGAGTCACTTCCTGTCTGAGTGACCGTTGCTGTTCCCTCCTCTCTGCGTTTAACACAGCTGTTTGCCTTTTAACTGTTCGTTTGGCTTCATGGCTTGCAGAGACGTTTTTAGCTCTAACAATTGTACCATTTTGCAGCCCTAGTGAAGAAGCTTCGTGATTGGTTGAATGTGTTTTCCTCACATGAACTAACAGTAGGTGGATGGAAAGTGACCGTGTTCATCTGGTGTCACCTGCCAAACAAATTCAGAACGTACGTCACACAGCGAGCCCAAGCTAACGCTAATGATGTTCTGTATCACAGCAGCTCAGTGGTGGTTATGGTTCTGTTAGCGAGTAGCAAAGACTCAAGAGTCCTGAAGCAAGTCACAGATAAATTACTAATAAAACACTCGTCACTACTAGCTGCTAGTGGTAGGGCTGGTAATGTAGCAAAAAATAGTGATTGATATAAGATGATCTGTTTAAAATAATCATCAGTATAGTTAAAATAATTAATGCAAGACGTAATGTGCAGTTTAAAGAGAAAGGTCACGTGAAATGCATTTTCACACCATTTTCACCAAATGAACATGCAGAAGTTAAACAGCTATATGATGTGTACAAATTCACATATTACATAAAAAATAAGCCTGACACAAAGTTTACAGTTAAAACTGTTGATCACTGTTAAATTGTCAACATAAACATATATTTGCTTGTTGTAGGTTGCGTGTGTGTTAGCATTTGAAAGCTAACAAAAGCAGCAAGCTAGTATCTCTAACAAGCAGAAGAGTTTTTGCTTTTTAAGAGTTTTCTTGCAGCTCAGTTTCTCACGTTTGTTCTTCTGAGGGACAAACGTTCACAGAAGGTCTACAAAGAAACTCGACTACATGTCACCTACTGTTTGCTCTCTTTTCTCACTGCTGCTATTGGATGACAGTAAACTCCACCTCCCTACTGCCCCGCCCCCTCTGAATGAGGGCGAGAGTTTGGTTAGCCGCATTCTGCAACTGGGGCCGCCAGGGACAAAATTCCTGGGGTAGGAGTGACACGTATGAAACAATCAATGGATGCCAATCCACACCCCATGTCCACCTGTTATCTTCCTTTGATTGTGTTGTGTCAGTTGTGTTTATTTGTAAGAAGTGTTTGTGTTAGCCCTGTATGGTAGTGAATAGTTCCATAGGTGCATCATTTTACCCTCGATTACTCATGATGTTTCCAAACTTGTTGAAGATGATGGATAAATTATGATTTTGATAATGATTGGTGGCAAATTTTCACAGGTTTGGGAAATTCATGGCCAAAGCAACAAGCTTTAGTCATGATGTAGTTCACCTGTGTGATATTTTTACCTCTATCGATGTTTCTTACACACTGTATTTTGTTTGTTTGTACCCAGCCATTTGTGTTCATCTTATTTTTTTGTGTGTTGTGAGTGACTTGCATCATAAATTTGTGTGGTTATGTGCATTAGGTATGAACTGCATCAGTAAATGGCACAGATCAGTATTTTCTGTGCTGTTATTTTTTTCCAAGCATGTCTGTGAAGAGTTTCATTATTCATTGATGCCATAAAATATCTAGGAGAATTTTAATCAAAAATATCTGGACTTGAAGTTCCTAGTAAAATGTTTAGTCATGTTAAATAATCAACCAGCAAAGTCCATTTATATTTGATTAACGTTCATGTAAAAACATTCACCCGTTTTGGTTTGTAACGAGCTTGGAAAGAAATAAACTGAAACGTAACATCCCACCCGTTTGAAGCGTTTGACGGGACGTCAGTGTGATTTATGAGTAACCATCTTCTAAACATCTGCTGAAATCAGGCCTGTGATCGTGGAGGTCCCTCATTTTGCGTCTCTGAGGGGGAAGGAAAGAGAACTGGTGATTCTGCGCAGTGAGACGGGCGAGAGCTGGAAGGAACATCACTGTGAATACACAGAAGAGGAGCTCAACCAGATCCTCAATGGAATGGATGAAGGTGAGCGATGGTTCCTCCACCCAAAAAACCTCGTTTTAAGCCCCTCTCTTTCAGCACCTGTCACCTAACAGCTTTTCATTAAAATCCAATGATGCATTGTGTTACTTTGAGTCTTCACCTGATTGTCTGTTCTTTGTGTCTGTCTTTAATCCCAGGACTGGATCCTCCCGAGGAGCTGGAGAGGAAGCGCATCTGTCGGATTATCACCCGAGATTTCCCGCAGTACTTTGCCGTGGTGTCACGGATAAAGCAGGACAGTAATCTGATTGGTCCAGAAGGTGGAATTCTAAGCAGCACGGTGGTCCCGCAGGTACAGGCCGTGTTTCCGGAGGGAGCGCTCACCAAACGCATACGTGTTGGTCTGCAGGTAAATAACAGTAACACGGTATCAGAATAAAGAATGGTGGTGTGTTTGTTGGTGTTTCTGCATATTTGGTGCATTAAGCACCAAATCACTCAAATAGACAATTTTGTAAATATAGATATCTTTTCAGTATGTGTGAAAAATATTGACTTGGCACGTAGTCTTGGCTGGGTAAATAGTTGGAAAAAACAAGTGGATTGGACCACACAAAACCATAACTCTCACAGCCACAGTAAAGGGGATTTGTTAGACATAAAATAAAGTGGTTTAACTCCACTTGTTGTGTGGATGCGCTGTTACGAGCATTTGATGATGATTTAACTCTGTTATATCTTCTGTTGTTGTGATGTCATTTCTTGTATGCCAGGCTCAGCCCATGAACGTGGATGTGGTGAGAAAGAATCTGGGTAATAAAGCCACGTTTAGTCCAATAGTAACTCTGGAGCCCCGGAGGAGGAAGTTTCATAAACCAATCACCATGACGATCCCGGTGCCCAAGAGCTCTGCTGAGCCAATCCTGAGCGGCTATGGAGGAGGAGACACGCCTACATTACGCTTACTGTGCAGTATCACAGGTAAAGACACACACACACACACACTATAAGCTACATCTCCTGTCACCAACATCTCACTATTATCTGTGTTTTTGCACACAAAGGTGGGACAACTCCTGCTCAATGGGAGGACATTACTGGAACAACACCCTTAACGTTCACCAATGACTGTGTGTCGTTCACCACAAATGTGTCGGCCAGGTGCGTTCTGTCCTGTACACACAAACATTAAACCATTATGACATATATCTGATTAATGGATGGATGGATGGATAGATAGATATGATGTCTTCAAGAAAACAAGATGGTTGGTTTTTCAGTGTTGACATTTACAACTTGGGTGGCAAAGCTGGAGAATTTTGTATAAATTCCAAGTTGGGATATTATGGGAATTAATTGGGTATTTTGAGCAATTTTTACATAAATATACAAATATTTGCTTCCTGGACATGTGACTCATCTTTAGTTTCTAGAATTAAGAGAGTTTTACAGCCTTGTTTACAGCTATTTAATTTTGCTGTTGTGATTTGTCATGTTTTCTCTCTCATCTTCAGGTTCTGGCTGATCGACTGCAGGCAGGTTCAGGAGTCGGTAAACTTTGCCTCTCAGGTGTACCGTGACATCATCTGTGTTCCGTACATGGCTAAGTTTGTCATTTTTGCCAAGACGCACGATCCCATTGAAGCGCGATTGCGCTGCTTCTGTATGACGGACGATAAGATGGACAAAACGTTAGAACAGCAGGAGAACTTCACAGAGGTGGCACGCAGTCGCGATGTGGAGGTAGGTGATGATGTCATCCTGATCTGATTTACATATAGATTAAAACAAAAATCAAGTACACATCTATTTAGCATCTATGTACATTCTTATAAAGATACCTGTAAATGTGCCACAAACGGTTCTTTACAGTGATGCCATGGAATAAACTATTTTGGTTCCCCAGAGAACTATTCAGCCCAAAAGATTCTTCTGTGGCATTGTGAAACATCTGTATGTTGAGTAAACATTAATTTGATATAGAAGATCAGAGTTTTAACACCTTCTGTTCTGGAGTTTACCGTACAACAAACCAATGAAAAAATAGTGACACATTCCAGCCACATGACAGACAATAACAACGAATACCCACAATCCATTGCAACTTGAGCAGCCAATAGGAGCTCTTTTCAGTGAGGCTAAAATACATTTCTTGTTAGTTAGATGCGATTTACAGTTATTGACCAGAAGTTGTTTGTGTTTGTAGACATTTACTCAGAGATGTCTTATGTTGGATTTCAGGTACTAGAAGGAAAGCCAATTTATGTAGACTGTTTTGGAAACCTGGTCCCCCTGACAAAAAGTGGCCAGCATCACGTCTTCAGCTTCTACGCTTTCAAAGAAAACCGACTGGCTCTGTTCATCAAAGTGAGTCAGTCATGAGGCATTAACAGTTAAAATAACCCAAACATTTGTCATGATCATTGAGTGCAGAAAGGCGTTTAACTGTTTGCTGTGGTGAATTACATGCAGATACGAGACAACACGCAGGAGCCCTGTGGACGCCTGTCCTTCACGAAAGACCCGAGATCTTACAGAAGTTTGACTCATAACGCCGTATGCAATCTGAACATCACCCTGCCTGCTTACTCAAAGGTACGGTCACGCCATCACTGAGGTCACAGGACACAAAAATGCGGCATCCTGCAAAGTGCAT
Organism: Yasuhikotakia modesta; assembly: GCA_036877545.1. Taxonomy (NCBI): domain Eukaryota; kingdom Metazoa; phylum Chordata; class Actinopteri; order Cypriniformes; family Botiidae; genus Yasuhikotakia; species Yasuhikotakia modesta. The sequence goes on along the minus strand of JBAJNP010003692.1, from coordinate 13,461 downwards.
TGAATTTTGACGTTTTTTTGCAATTGTTCATTTGCTGTCAGCTTTCATGGCAAGCATGCATGAATTATGTTGCCATGATGCCACATTATCTGCACAGTTTTATGCAAAACTTCAACAGTTCAGTCATTTTGTCTCACGTAAAGTGTCACAAAAATGAAATTGTCCATCACGTTGCTGTAGTTATTTTGGGAGGCCTCAGCATTAGAGCCGCTTCGTTTACAAATGTATCAGATAAATGCAGTTAAGTTAATGCATTTTGTGTTTGTTTGCACCTAACCCCGTCATGCCACGCCTCATTGGCTGGCCTGAAATGTGCCCTGTTGCTATGGTAACTGCTTTGCCTGCTCCTTCTGTCTTTCCTGTATGTTTCTCTGCTGTCTTCTGTTGCTGCTTCTTGCTCCTCAAAGGAATCAGACTCAGAAGAAGCTGATGAGGAGGTAACTGCTCTTAACACACCAGCCCTCGTGCTTTCAGCCCAAGTCCCTGTCCAGCCTTTAATCACTGTTACTGTCTCAGTGTTGTCCTGACATATCTGGACAGATGTTCAGTCTGTATCTCAACCTCCATTTAAATTGTTATTCATGTCTGTTTAAATATATATACACACACATATACATGCATGTACATATATGTGTGTGTGTAGGATTATGTGTATGCGTGTGTGTNATATACACACACATATACATGCATGTACATATATGTGTGTGTGTGTGTGTGTGTGTGTATGCGTGCGTGCGTGTGTGTGTGTGTGTGTATGCGTGCGTGTGTGTCTGTGTGTATGTATATGTGTTTGCATGTGTGTGCACGAGTGTGTATGCGTGTGTGTTAAATTTTAAAGTTTAAAAATGTCTGTTCAATCACAGAATTGAATTTTTTCTTCACTTTCTTTACAGGTGAACCGAACACATGAGAAATGTAAGATATCTAGTTTAATGAATTAAACGTGTCTTTTTGCACCAGATCTACTAACTGAGGATGTCACCGCTGTCGAATGACTCACATAGCATGACTGTAACAAGCTGTAAAGTAACTATAATCTGTGACATTATGTATGAGTGAGTCATGTAGTTTAAACTATTAATTCCTGTTCAACTGTAGAAATCAGTTTGTTTTATAACTCTGGTGCTTTTCACGTCATCTCTGTTCCATTCCTAATCTTCTGTAGTTTCTAAACAATAATCGTATGTAAATTGGCTTAATAAGTTTATAGTTTAGACATTACTAGCATTATGTAACGTTCGATCACACTGCAGGGTGTTGATCATTTAAAGCACCAGTCTTATAAAATGAGCCTCATGTACCAAGCGTTCACACTTTGTAAGTTATACAAGTGTCTGTTAGCTCTCGTTTCTGTTCACGATAGGGAAAAGTTCATAAAGTCTGTTTGTGCACAAGTAAATGTCATTCATACTGTGGTGATATTTGTTTTTCTAGACTCCCATTTCCCTGCAATAACAATCTGCAAAGCAAATTATGGTTCCCGTCTAGATCAGTAGATTCCCTTCTTGTTTGTAGTGGCCTGTAGATAAAGACAATCATCTTTAGAGATTGTGTTGCTGGTTAAGTTTATAACACTTGCAAAAAATGTTTTGTATTAAGATTTTCTAACATGGTATACAGCACAACAAAGCGATCGTATTATTTAATGTTGTGCGTGTTGTGCGTACTTTAGAGAGAATTTGAATCACCACATTATGTAATGTTACCTGTAAGTAATCTATTTACATTATATGGCCTAAAATTTGCAGACACACCTTTTAAACGACAGGTTTTGCTATTCCAGATATTTTAGTCTCTGATTTCCTAATTCTTCATTTGTTGTAACATTTTAAAAATGATTTTTTAATGATTTGGATGTGAAAGCATTTGATGGACCTGCCCAAAGCCCAGATCTGTTAAACCCATCACAGCCGAAACTCTCCGATGTGCTTGTTTTTTTCCTAAGTCATTTAATTTTAAAAGCTTGAGACATTGGTACAAAGCGTTATTTTGTCGTCCTGTGGCTATAAAAGCATTTTCTGTTATTGAAATACTTTTAACTAGATGTTAGAAAATGTAGGCATGGATTAACTCATGAGATGATTTGACAGGTTATTGACTTTGTGTGATTCATTCATGATGTATCACAGTGTTTATTTGCTGTCAGATTTGGGTTTGTGCAGGTCTTTCCAATTCATTTACGTCAGAACGTGACTATTTCTAAGTGGTCCTTGTCATTATTTATTGGAAATGGGCCCAAACTTTTTCAGAATGTTCATAGCAGTAAAAAAAGGAATAATGGAATAGCTAAACCTGTCCACATAACATTGAACATTAACATGTGAAAGTTTAGCATGGGAATAACGGCTAACACTGGGTGTGTGTGTGTATGTGTGCGTGACCATTTCAATGGAGTTTCTTTAACAGTTTTTGCCATTACCACTCTTAATCTGAAATTAATTTAATTTCACTTTGTCTGTAGCATTTTGTTTCTAGTTTTTTTGTAATATTTATTTCCAGGTTTACAAGCCACTGTGTTTATGATATTCTTAAAATATTCTTAAGAACATCATGTCATGGTTTTAGTTTCATATCACTGGCTTTCTTTGAAACACTTTTAGGAGTTGTGTTAATGGGTTAAGTTTTTTTGAGGGGTCTCTCAGTCTCTCTCTCAAACATGAGTTATACATCTTAAGCAATCTTGAGATGTGTACTTGTGTTCCTGTTATTTAGTTGTTGTTTTTTTCCAGTGTTTGGGTTCAATTATTTTCATCTTTTTAATCATCACTTTAGTTTCACTTTTACTTTCTGTTCATGTGTGAATGTGCTGTAAACCAAGTAAGCAAGTTATTTCCTGCTTATTCTTTTTTTGTCTTTAAGATTTGCTTTGCAGTTGTTATTTTCCAGTAGGACCCTCCTCTCATCCTCCCCAATCCACTTACCTTCTTTTATCATCTTGATGCCTTCTGATCCTTCAAATTTTCTAAATTTATCCCTTATCTCCTTTTCCAATCTCTGTCCCTTTAATTTAAATTTTGGTTAATTTGCTCCTTAAATGTCCCTTGTCACAACGGAAGATGATGAAGACACAGAAACAACAGAAACATCATTCCTGAAAGCGCAGTTCATCCGAGACTCGCCTGCTCTTGCAAGTCCGGATTTACTTTCTGACGTGTCAGAGATGAAGCAAGATCTTATAAAAATGACTGCCATTCTGACCACTGATTCCTCAGAGAAAGCAAGTCCATTGCAAGGGGATTATGTAGATAAGGGGGCCGAGGAGGTGTCAGCAGAGCCTTTCGAGATAATGGAAAAGGTCAAAGAGGATCTGGAGAAAGTTAGTGAAATTCTGAGAAGTGGAACATGTGACAAGGAAGAGTCTGCAAAAGCAATGAGACATCCGTATAGGAAGGATGAGGAGTGGGTTCTTCTAACAGACAGTGAAATTGAAGAGGCCAAAATGATGGCAGCTTTTGAGTCTCAAGAATCCCTTCTTAAGGAGGTTAGAGTTAACCGAGGGTCACAGAGACCAAAGGGTCCAAGAGTCATGTCTGGCATGGAGACCGTTTCCAGTAGTGAAGCGAAGGAGTATCTGTTAGATGTGCCTGAAACTTCTAAGCCTGCATCCCAAGACACTGCATCACAGCAAAGGTTCACTGAGGTTGTTCTGCGCAGAGGTGGTCGCAAAATTGTCCCTACAGTGACAAAAGACACTAAAACTCATACAGCAGAAGTGAAAAAGCCAGTTAGAAGAAAAGGACCTCACAGTCACGCTGACGAAACCCAGTCACTTAGCTCCAAAGAAGGTGTAGTCAGTAAAACCATTGAGAAGTCTTCCGAAGGGGGTTCCCTCCTACCTGTCCCTGGAGACCAAAAAAAGTCTCCTGTATCACCAGTAGTTGAGGAGACACCAATTGGTTCTATTAAAGAAAAAGTTAAGGCTCTTCAAAAGAAAGTAGAGGAAGAGCAGAAAGGCCATAAAACACAAAAAACCCCATATAAAGCAACAGAAAGCAAAACAACATCTGTCACCAAAGAGCAGAAAACAACAGGCCTGAAAAAGCAAACTGCCTCACCCCAAAAACAAACTTCTTCCAGATCAACAAAACCTGAGTCTGAGAGGCTAGAAGAAACAATGTCTGTAAGAGAACTAATGAGAGCATTTCAAACTGGGCAGGACCCCTCAAAAAGAAAGTCTGGGCTTTTCGAGCACAAGGGACCTTCCGAAACAGAACGCACAACAAGTCAACCAGAACTCCATGTTAGTTCCCATAAAAAGCACTCTAAAGATGTTAGAGAAGACCAAAAAAGCCTTCAGAGCCAGCAAAATAAAGGTGGTGAGGATGTGTTATCTGCACTAGACTCAGATAGGACAAAAGCAATTTCACAGGGTTTGTCAAAACATAGCACAGACATTTTGCCTGATAATGGTACAGAAAACAGTGCATTTGATGACAGCCCAGACAGTCTTAAACATGAAAGACTGATTGAGTCACCCAATGCCAGTCTTGGTGAAGTGGAAGCTACAGTAAGTTCTGAAGAAAGTTACAAACATGAGGGCATGGCTGAAACTCCAGAAACAAGCCCAGAGAGTCTCTCTTTATCACCTCAAAATGGATCTATGTCTACACTTGTAAAGACATCAAAATCTGTAGCAGTCACCTCTAAAGTCAAGACAAGCAAAGTTTCCTTTTCTACTGAGGTGAGGAGCACTCATGAAAAGTCATCTGAAGATGCAGCTCAACATCCAGTAGCGAGCAAAGCAGTGGATGAACCAACAAAAAGTGAGTCTCATAGCAAAATAGTTACATTTGGAGATGAACAAAATGATAAGGACATTATTTCTGTATCACCCAAGCAATCTAAATCACGAAAACTGACAAAACGGGCATCTGAAACTTTAGAGAGCTTTTTAAGTGATGAAGAACCCTTTGATTGTCAGCCTACACAAACTTCTACTGACTCTCTGGCTTCAAGGGCAGTTACACAGGATCATGGTGTTTTAGTGCTGCCTCTTAGACACCAAGATTCAGGAACCCTTAGTCCTGTAGCTGATGACCCTTTTACCATTAGCCAGAAGGACTCTTTAGAGGGTAGCCCCTTGATGGAAGACAACTCCTCCCATAAAACCCCAGATTCTATTGAGCCAAGCCCAACAAAAGAATCCCCATGTCGTGACTCTTTAGAAAGCAGCCCTGTAGAGCAGAAAACTACCCTGGCTTTCCCACCTACAGTAGAACAACCCAGTGTGGCCACAGGGTACCTGACATCCTCCAAAGCCCCTGAAATCCCCCCAGACAGTTTGCATAGTAGAATGCTGAAAGAACAGGAGTGTAAAGCAGACGATGATGAGCGTGAGCAGACGTCCCTGATGACAAGTTCTGGTAAGAGTCCCCTCTCAACTGACACACCAAGTTCTGAAGAGGTAAGTTATGAGGTCAATCCTAACACCCCAGACCCCATGGTCCTGAATGTTCCCTTTAAGCCATCAGTAATACCCGAGGAGACAGTAGAAGATGATGAGTTGAAGTGTGGCCTGACTCAGAGGAAAATTACTCCAGAGGAAGAGATGTTTAAAATGGCTGCCAAAATAAAAACATTTGATGAAATGGAGCAAGATGCAAAAGACAGAATGGACAATAGAAAAGATAGCGAGTCCACTCAGACCTTGGTAGTGTCTGATGCAGGAGATGACAGCATCAAGCTGTTTGCCCTTGCATCCAAATATGAAACATCCTCTGTGGATGATGTTGGGTTTGAGTCCAAACAAACTTCAGAGGTAGAACGGTCTATTGCACCCATCATTAAAGTACAACCTCCCTCTGCTTTTCCAGCAGGTGTACATAAGAGCCCCCAAACAGCTGAGGACATTCAACAAACCGTGGTCCACAGTGCAGCATCTCCAGCAGAATCAACACCGGGGAGACCTCAGTCTGTCTCAGAAGAGCATCCCATAAGACCTCAAAGTCTTCAAGATTCACACAATGAGAAACATATAGACAAACAATATGTTGATTCAGAGTTAGCACAAGTGAACAAAACTGCCTCTAACAACAAAGTGGCTGCTAATATAACTGATGAACAAAAAGAGGAAAGCTTAAAAAGATCAAGGGGAGCTCAAGAGATTCATTACAGTCATGAAAAGCAGAATGATGCAGCCAGTGGCAAAAAAGGTGATTACAATAGTCAGAAAGAATGTAATGTAACAGATGAGATTAAGGGTGATTACATGAGGCATGCAGAAACATCATATGTAGATATTCATAGTGGCAGCTTAGAAATTGATGCTATACCAGTTGTTATTGGGCAAACGAAAGAAACATTTAAACCAGAAATATGTATTTATGATGATACAGAGGAAGATGATGCTGAAGAAGAACCCCCGAAGACTGAATCTAGAGGAGTTACAGCAAAAGCGGAGACAGACACCTGGAATTCTATGAGAGAAGATGATGAGGCATTTGCAGCAAGACTCAAAGAAGAAGAGCAAAAGATTTTGGGCCTGGTAGTAGAGCCACAGTCCCAAGGGGAAACTCCAGACACAACACCAGGCCGGACACCTACTGAAGAGGGCACACCAACAAGTGAACGTAACCCTTTCCTTTTCCAAGAGGGAAAGCTTTTTGAGATGACAAGAAGTGGTGCTATAGATATGACAAAAAGAAGTTATGAGGAGGAAGGGTTTGCATTTTACCAAATAGGAGAGCAACCCATTGGAGAAGCCATAGCTGAAGAACGAGGGCGTGAACCTGGTAGAGCTTCCAGTGATGTTGTGTATGAGGTTGGCTGCAATCTCTCCTTAAAGATTAAAGCAGAGAAGGATGATGACATCCAAGAAGAGGCCACTGATTTATCTGTACATTCTTTAGCTGAGGCTGCAGCTACAAAGTCAGATGCCTCAAAGTCTAGAACCTGTATCAAATTGGGTGTTTCGAACAAAACTTCAGAAAATAACCAAACCATGATAAAAACAGCAGAGGTTAAATCAGATGAAGTAACAAAACAGAGTAGTTTAGAGTCTGATTTTGCTTCTTCTGAAACTGTCATAACAGATATTCAGACAGCAGTGTCAACAGTTACTATATCAGTTCATTCCCAAAAAGACCAAGAGTCCTCAGATTCCTCACCTGAAGATCAGCACTCAGTTATAGAACTACCCAAAACTCCTGAAAAGACAGCCCCTAGTTTAAAGGGGGTTTCAGAATCCCAAAGTAAACTAGTCTCTAAAAGTCATTCTGCAGCCACCTCATCAGCTAAAAGAAAAGATACATCTTCCTCCAAAGAGGAGGAAAAACCAAAATCTAGAATCCCTGTTAAGGCCAGCTCCCTCAGGTCTGAACCAACAAACTCTGTAAAGCATGCAGAAACAGCTAAGGATAAGAAGTCAAAGTTGCCCATAAAACCTGAATCAAGAAGAAAATCTGAGACAGACACAGGTCTATCCATAGGCCCCAGTTTTACAAAGTCTTCCAAAGCCAAGAGCTTCTGTGAAAGTGATTCCATAAGGAAGCCAACCAAAAAGGACCAGGGTCGTCCAACCAGCGCTGACTTGTCAAGCAAAATGAGAACGCTCCCATCGAGACTACCAGTCAGAGGAAAACCTGGTCAACCAGTACAAACCTCCACACCAGCAAAACAAAAAAAAGGCCAGTCCACTGACACAAACAAACAGTCTGTTGAATTTTTTGAAGAGATTAGTCATGAGGCAGCTAAGGTAGTTGAAAGTTTGGCTCAGGCAGAGAAAGAAAAAGAGGAGGCTGCTGCCCTGTCTGATGATGAAAGTAGCACTGTTGATGCCTCCGTAATTGAGATTGAACCTTTCCCTGACATGCAAATGCCTTTCCCTGAGGATCCCTTGGTCATTAGGCCCAGATGGGACGACCCTGTTGAGACCCAGATGGAACGAATTCCTGCTGATAAAGTCCGAAGTCAAGGTATCGCCCATCTCTTGGGGCCCATTATCTCTTTATCATCTGCCTCAGCACCTCAGTGATGAACGTGTTGCCTCTCTTTGTTGTAACTAAATCTTCGACTCTTCGTGGTTCTTCTGTGATGTTTGGGCTGTGTTTGTGACTCTCTTTTCCTTCTGTGTGTCTTAAAATCTCAAGATTAACATAAAAGTGGTTGGGGAACTTATCTAGTGTTTACTGATATGGTCACTGATAACATACAATTTCATTACAATTTGGATTCAATTTAGATTGTTTCTTTAGATTGGGACATTTAAAGTAACTTAAATTTTTTTTTTTGTTAATCAGTCTAAAATGGTAATGGTTTCTATTGCATATTAGCTCAGAAATGTGTCAAGAATTATTCATTTTATGTTCATACATAAGAAAGCCAGTGACCTTTATTCTTAGTGCTGTCAGTAAGTAAAATATTTATGCTCATCTGTTTCTTGATGCTGTTGTGGAATTTGCAGTAGATCCACAGGATGAAGCTGACAGAAAAGAAAGTCGTCTGGCTGTAATAGCTGACCATCTTGGTTTCAGCTGGTCAGGTAAATAACTTACCAAGTTATCAATAAGTTACTGTGCAAGTTATCAGAACTGATACCCAGTATATGTTTACCATGACCTTGTTATGTGAAAAACGTTTTATGTTTTTCAAATGGTGTCATGTTAAGCAATGTCTATGCGTTGGTTGAATGGTTACCATAGTTACTCATTTCTTTCTTCTTTCTCAAAAAACAAATTAATTGTTATTGCTTGCCAAGCAAAATAAATAAATAAAAATGGATAAAAGATTTTTGCTGTGACTGCAGCAAAAGGTGAAGGTACATGTATGTAATTCAATCTAAGCATGTGAATGCATTTTAAGGGTAAAATACATAAATGTGTGTGATAATGTAGTTTTCCTTTTGCTAAAGGAAGGTTAGATTAGAAAGGATTATTGTAGTATGTTACTATTAGATCAGTATCAGAAGTGGCTAGTAAAATAAGGATGCTACTGTTACAGTATATATTTGTGATAACGATAATCGGTTCAGTCCGATGTTTCCCTACCACCCTAAACTTCTGGGTCAGCTGTGATCAGGGTAGTTCTTTTGCCCATATTGTGAATAAAATATGTATTTTGTTGTGTTTGTGTTTACTAGAACTGGCCCGTGAGCTTGAATTCAGTGATGTGCAGATTAATCAGATAAGAAATGAGAATCCCAATTCACTGCAAGACCAAAGCCACGCCCTCATAAAGCTGTGGAAAGAAAGAGAGGGCAAAACTACTTCAGGTACGACTGTGTGGTTTCCTTCAGTTAACATCTAATGTTGCACCTCTTAACCAGATCAAAACTCAATGCTACTATAATTGAACAAATGCTACATCTGGAATCATTTATTTATTCCAGCACACAGCAGTGCTTGTCTGGTGTTCTGCTGAGAAACACAGTTGAGGGAAAACACAAAACCAAAGTCTAGAGAAGAAATAAACCTACATTGTTTTGTGTTTTTGTTATTTATGTTATGGTTTGGATTAGCTACCTTGGTTTGCTAACATCTAACGTTACATCCATGTATATTTTAGATATCAGATCTCCATTTTTTTACAGAGAGCACTCTGATGAAGACCCTCACAAAAATAAATCGTATGGACATCGTGCATCTTATCGAAACGAAGATCATGCAGTCCAGTCTGGAACGTTCTTCACACACCTATGCAGAAATAGAACAAACTATATCACTGGATCACAGTGAAGGTATAGATGGCAAATAAAACATTGATCAATTTATCTAAAAATGTATTCATTTTATTTTAATTATTTTTTCTCTCAATCGATAATTTGACCTGCTGTATTAAAAATAGAGAGAAGTAAAACAAAATAAAAACAAATAAAATAAAAAAACTAAACAATTAAGCATAGTAAGCATGGCTATATATAATCTGGATTTATAATTTACAATAAAATAGGAAGAGCAATAATTTTAAATTAATACACCAAACTCTTGTCATAGGAGCTGACATGGTGTTAAATAAAGGAGATAAAAGTCTTGGTTGGACTTCCAATGTACAACAGAAGATGAACTTTTTATAACATTCTTTTGGCCTGTGCAGGTTTCTCAGCCCTGCAGGAAGACATGGACAGCCCCAGGTCAGGTCGGCGAACAGAAATCTTGCAAAGAGGGTCAGAACTTGGGCCTGTGGTGGCTTCAGTTGAAGATCTCTCCTTCGCTTCTCCTAATGTTTCCCAGAAAGATAAACTGCGGACAGATAAGGAACAGAGTTCGGAGTAAGATGACTCTACTTTTGACATCTACAATAAAAGATGTATTTATAAAACAAAAAGTGATTTAAATTTTATTTTTATTTGTCAGCGTGGTTGGAAGCTCAACAGACAGTGGTTTTGAGATGATTGGACTGAGGCAACAATTTCCAGGCACTTTCAAAAAAGTAAGTCCCTTCTTCACCCTGTACAAAGCTGTTCCCTGGAGGCTGCAGTCCAATGTTTATGATCCAGCTTACAAAGGTGCCACTGTTACCATTGAATCGTCCAACACGATGCCTGAAACGTTAACTGAAAGTGAAGATGATCTTCTCCAAGAGTTAGGAGCAACTGGAGGACATTTTATCCCAGTCTCAACCCAACAGGATGCTAAGGAGATTGTTCCATCCACTCATTCAACAGAAGGCTACAAACGTGAGAGGCAAACAGACCTGTTAGATTTTGAGTACACTCTTTTGGAATCTGAAAATGCTGAGACGGATTTCTGTGAGTTATCTGTAGAACTGAAACAGGAGCCTGAAGATTACATGTCCTCCCATGTATCCAGAATGTCACATACCTTTACATCTCTATCAAGTGAGAAGAGCGAGGAAACTGTAGTTGTACAATCTGAACAAACCTCATCACTGGTTAAACATAGCGTTGAGCTTCCAAAGAAAGCAAGCCAAAGTGAGGAGTATATAAAGCGTCATGTTGAGGAAATTTCTGACAGGTTCTACAGAACTCTTTTTGGTGAAGGTTATGTTTCAGCTCTAGAAAGTAGAAAGACTCTAACTACAGAGAGTTCTGAGTCCTTAGAGGATAAGATTTTAACTGTAGATAAAGTTGAGGTTGTGCTCCATGATAGCTCTGCCCATGTAGAGAAGTCTTCAGATGTCTCGTTAGATGTTGAGGTTGATAAGTTGACAGTCAGATCCACAGAATTAATTGCTGCAGCTCAGCAGATAAGCTCAGCAAATTGCTTAGCGCAACCTAGCGTGTGTGTTACACCTGTAGGTGACTTAACAGAGGAACACACCCCTTCTACATCCAAGCAAATGTCACTTGATTCAGCAGTTACTCTTATTGAACCTGCAGATGCGCAATGCACTAAATATATCGCTGCTATATCAACAGAAGTTGTGGAGTATAGATCACTTACCCCTGTATCCTTATCATCACAGGATGAGCTCAGATCTTTGTCACCTGATGCAGGTTTTGAGTATGTTGAGAACTTTGAAATGGCTTTGTTTGAATATAGGGCATCCTCACCAGAATCAGTGGTCTCAGTGCCTGTAGACTCACCCATACCATTTGAGTATCGTCCATCCTCACCTGACTCATGTATATTAATGGCTGATTTAAGAACATCTTCACCTGAATCTGTAAGTTCAGTGAATAACTGGAAGCTTCTCTCTGTTGATTCTCCATTGCCTGATTTTAGGCCATCAACACCTCTACCAACCGTATTTGAAAACGACACACCTGATTTTAAAAGATATCTTGAAGAATACAAAACATCCCCTTTACCTGGGGACAAAAGATCTCCATTTGAACTATCTCATTCGATGCTGACTGATGACACAGCAAGACCCGTTTCACCTGGTTCTGTGATGTCCTGGCAGGCAATATCATCAGAATCAAATGGATCTTGGTCTCCTGTGTCCTTTAGTTCTGATATTTCAGATGGAGAATCACCCACAGAGAGAAGCTTTAATACTCCATCCCCTAATTCATTCTGGCCTCAGGTAAGACCATCATCTCCAGAATCAATAGCTTCAGTAAATGAATGTAGAAAGCTTTCCCCAGATTCTCCAGTACCTTGTTTTTCAGCAGCAGTGTATGGTGGCCCTTTAACATATACAGGATATAGATCACCATCAACTCAATCTGTGTCTGACATTTCAGACTGTGACTTCATGTCCTTAAAATGCCTGATGGGAAGTCGACCTTCTTCTCCTGAATCAACTGCGTCTTTGAATGAGCAGACACGTCTCTCTCCAGATTCACCTCTGCCCAGCTTTGCTCAAACAGTGTGTGAGTGTTTTATTCCAGCTTACAGATCTGAGTCAGTTGAGACAGGCACTGAAGAAAGACCTTCATCAGTAGATCTACTCGAAACTCGACCGTCATCTCCTGAATCGTTCTCATCAATAAATGATCACAGACCACTTTCACCTGATTCACCAATACCAGACTTCCCTCACACTGATGCCACAGAATTTGAGGGCTACAGAAACTCATCTCCTGAACTGGAAACATCTGATATTGAATATTCACAGTGTGAGCTAATATGCACTGACTCAAGACCAGAATCTCCAGAATCATTGATTTCAGAACCAGATTGCATACTTTTGACTTCAGTTACAGAAGAAAGTATAGAGAAAACAGTCTTACAGGTAGAAAGGTTTTCTAAATTGTGCCAGCCTAAGATGGTTAAACTAAATTATACTTTAGTGTATAAAGCTGAATTTAGGAATCGTATTGCTAACATATTTGATCCACAATTCAAGGGAGAAACATTCTGCACAAAGCCTGGTGTTTTTGAGGTTACTGAAGAAATAGATGTAGGTGAGGATGCCAAGATATTGACCTCTGCTGTTGGAAAAGATGAAGTGTGTGGTCCAAAAGAGATAAACACAGTGAACAGTCAGGATTTTCCTCAGGTAGAACCCAGTTTTGAATGCCCAGAAATTAAAGATGAATATGAAACGCTTTCATCTGAGTTACACCCTGAATATAGTCCCTTATCTCCAGAATCTCTTGAGCTGGATGACATATTTGAAGCCATTGAGTGTAGACCCATGTCTCCTGAATCAACAGCATCAGTTAATGATCTCAGGTCACTCTCTCCTGATTCACCTGTACCCCAGTTCAATATATTTTTCCTTCAGAGTGATCTGGCAGTGTCAGGGCATAGATCTTGTTCTCCTGAGTCTCTGTGCTCAGAAACTATAGAATATAAACCTTTTCTTGAAGACCCATTGACCCTAGAAAATAGTTTTAGAAAGTCTTCACCTGAGTCAGATGCCTCAGTAAATGAGTTTAGGTTGCTGCCATCAGACTCACCTGTGCCTCAGTATTTCCCAGCAGTCTTTGAATCAATTCCTGTAACATCTTACAGGTCCTCATCTCCTGAATCAATATTATCAGAGTTAGATTTACAGACAGATGTATGTGGTGATGTGGTGATTGATCTTAGAAGATCCTCACCAGAGTCCATCACATCAGTTAATGAAAACAGACCACTGTCCCCTGATTCACCTGTTCCAGAGTTCACACCC
>JBAJNP010003691.1:0-33548 GCA_036877545.1 Yasuhikotakia modesta | reverse complement strand
CTTGCTTGCAGACTCTTGATCTGTAAGTGGTTTTAATTCAAGGGTCTGTTGGTGTCGTTTTTGAGGAATGATGTATGTAGCAGTTAATGAAAGTGTGCATTTCGGTACATTAAAATATACAATATAGACACATTTTTTTTTTCATTTAGCAATGAAATACAGCATTTTGTAAAATGAAGGAAAATATTTAGGATTTACATTTGTCGGTCACTAATCAAATGTAAGCAAATTTGTGACCTTGGTCAAAAGATTAAATCTACTGACTTCCAATCCATATAGTCCAGACAAAAATCATGTTTGGGAATTTTTGGAGATCGCAGGATCAGCTTCAGCTTTTGCAGCTTAAAGGTGGGGATGTACTAAATAGAAATGTTTAAAATTCCTAAATGTTTGCGTACATTTTTTCCTTTTAACTTTTCGCTCAGATTGTTTCAGCTCGATCGTTTAAAATGAACACAATCTGAAAACTTGATGGAAGCATTTTCATTAGTGCATTTTTAGCTGTGTCTCGCTGTGAGGGGAAAATGTGTGAAAGCAGCGTTTTCTTGTTTGGATTCAGACACTGGAGTGTGTGTTTTGCATGTGTATTTGTTCCTGCTTGCAGTATTTGCGTGAGAGTGTGACAGGACGAGTGTGTTCGGTTTTTCTGTTTGTTTGGGAAGCGCACGAGCAGGGAAATGTAAGATGAGAGAGCGAGAGGTTTGCTGAGGCACCTGCAGTAGAAAGAGCTCAGAGGTAGGAGCTTCACAGCTGTGTAGTGAATAGGAAAGGTCAACAGCTTAATGTAGCACATTTTTGAGGTGTTTTCAATTCACTTCTACTCACTTCAGTGGCACCAGTGCATTTAAATGACTCCTCCTGTCTAGTAGGGATTGGTTTAAGCATAACCCCTCTGTAGTCTGTAATAAACTCTGTAAAACGCACACAGTATAAGCGTGGGGAAGCAGTGTGGTTTAAGGGCATAACCATGTTTTTACCATGAAAAGTTCCGCCACCCCTCCTGTGTGGAAGAGAAGAGAGAAAAGAAGAGAAGAGAGGGCTCACTTGGGTCTGACTGTTATCTGTAGATGCAGGCAACAGCAGGCAGATTGTCTTTGTGTTTGTTATCTCACTATAGGGGCTCAGCTCAGAATGAACAATAGCGGTTTAATCCCAACTCTGATGCCAGATTAATATTCAGGCCCACCAAATATTAATTCCAGCCAAGAGCAGTGCATGCAAAATAGTGTCGAAATGCTCAAACAAATAAAGACAACAACACAAAACGAGAACACACATAAAAAGGGTCTTGAGCTTTTAACTGCACTGTCTGCACAAACATCATTGCATAGAATTCTGTGCTAATCTTTATAATAATTTAGTTTTCAAGAAGACTGTTCGAGGTATGCTGCGTTGATTGTCTTCACTTAGCCACGGCTTTTATTTGAGGATTTGAATATTTACAATTTGAAATAATGGCAGTTATAAAAATAAACCTGCTTTCTGCTCTGTAATCCTGCAGGTTTAAAATTGACTCCCAACTTCAAAGACAGTCCTGAAGTTTGTTGGCCAATAACACAAATTGACATGGAACTATTGCAGCCAGAGGAAGTGTCCTTTATCAGATCTGTGTTTCCTCTCAGACTGATGCTCCCAGTATCAATGCCATCTAGCATTGTGGATGTAAGTATATCAAACATCCTTTCCTGCCAGTGGCTGTTTTTGCAGGGCGACGTGGCAGGATCCGGGGCTTTTCCATTGGTGAGAAGTTGGCAGGCAGGTGAATTTTAAGGGTTGCAATGTGTCAGAAAGGTCTTGGAGGTTTTCTATAGCATCTGACATGTTGAAATGGACTCAGGCCAGGAGCCCTAGAGAAGGTGACAGGTGAAGAGCTTCAGTCACCGTCATGGTTTGATGAACAGAATGATGAATTGCTTTTTGCAGTTTGGGCATGAGAGCTAGAATGAAGCAGAGGGACAGGTGCAGAGCTCCTGAAGTGTGGAGGGAACAGCGTGGGCTGAATATTATGGCTAAAGATAATAATGAAGTGTTCCAGGTCTTCTGCACTTTTAGTATTGGTGTGATGTTGGTCAGTTTTAGCTGTGGTTTGGACAACACAGATGCATGTGTCTCCTGGTCACTAATCCAGCAGCAGCAGAGATGGGTGGGTGCACCATGATAAGCTCTAAGTGATCTGGGCTAGTTAGATTAATCTCTCACATGTGCTACTAAATATAAAAGGTCATCTCATTTTAATCCTTAAATCTTCCCCCACACACACTTCACATTGGGAATGAGATCACCCCACCATCCATGTTGAGTATCTTTGTCTTTATTGTAATCGTGTAATCAGTCAAGCCACACAGTCTGTAGTGTGTACAGCTTTCCCTGCTGTCTCACACCAGTATAAACTGTATAAACACTGTATAAACTGATGCTGATGTCATCCACTCACATGTGACGTCCTTAAAAGGGAAGCATCATGAAAAATCAGTCCAAACTTAACTGTTCAATTTTCCTCCTAATTTCAGTTTTGCTCGCTTTTGCTCTGATTGATTTGTTTCATCACCAATGTAAATTTAGACACAGCAAAGTTGAACACTAGCTGGACTTTAATTGAAGCTGAGACAAATTGAGGTCAAAACTTTTTGATGCTGTATCTGAGATCCTCTTGTATTCCTGTGGTCCACTGGGATTCCTGTTTTAAACTGGGTTCATAGTTTCAAAATAAATACTAATTTTATTTTGAAAACCTGTTTTCACGTCTGAAAGTGTGTCTTTTGTCTACACATGCAAGAATATTTATTCAGACACTAAGAGAGTGTTATTGTTTACTTCCAAACCCCCACGCTTTTCCAATGGTACAGTTTTCTGCCAAAATCCAACCAACACACATCAATTTGAACAAAGATCGCCCTATTCTGTTGCCTTAATTAGAAGAAAATTGTAAACAGACGCATGCCTTTCTTAACGGATTATCCATACTTTATGACGGAGTGTTTGAAGTCAGGCAGCTTTCTGAATCAGCGTTGCTCAAGTGGGTCTCATATAGGACATTGTTGTCTTCAATTATTTTCCCGTTATATATGTGTCTGTATGAAGCCAAGGCGTCATTTATTATTTAGAGGTGCAATCGTTTCTGTTTATCTGTATGCATCACTTTTTTGATTAAACAGAACAAAGCGTAATAAAGCAAGAAGGTTTGAAACGTCTGCTCGTCTCTCTCCTGCACGCTTTCTCTGGCTTTATTGTCATTTAATGCGAGCGGCGACGAGCGCAAAGCGAGCTGCAGATCTGAAGAGCAGCTGGCGCTACGCTGCGCTAACACACAGGGAAACAGGTCTTACACAAGTCTGCTTACACATTTATACCCCAAACTTTCATTCATGCTATCATGCACAAGCTCTCACTTGCAAATTATTGAACCTGGGTGTGCATAGAAGCTGACAGATACTTAATCTTGCCAAACAGTTTGGGTTTATGAGAGTTTATAAAACTGATTTGTTCAAACACTGAATTTAACTGGCTTTAACTGAATTGGTTTCAAAAGGAGGCATTGAAACTGGAAACGCTTTTATAAAATTCTTTGATAATGTAGAATTTAGCTCCATTTCTCCCACTTTGAATTGTCATTGCATTCGTGTCATTTCTCCCTGTTATTTAATTGGACCCTGAATGTTGGTATTTATAGGTTTGATTCGAACCGTACTGTAAACCTTTTCATTTAAAAATGTAATGTGTAGTCATTTTGAAAAGCTATAAAAACCTTCTCTAGTTCTCTGGTCTAGGTCAAAAACACATTTGCTGCTCATGTTTCTAGAGGGACTTTAACACAAATGACTGTTGATCAATATGTGATGTAGGCAATCAGCCAGGATCAGTGTCCGGCTGCATGGTGACCTGTCTGGAACCTCTGTCTGATAAACTCAGGGCCTTGACCTCTACTGACCCAGGCAGTGCAGGGCAGACTGATCAGAGAGAGGCCGGTGTCTGGACATCAGACTGTTTTTACAATCAAGTGTTCAGTATTGCCTTTCTGTCAGTCAGTAATTAAGGGAAGTGATATGAAGTCAGACGGTGTTGAATGAACAGGCAGTGATGCAGTGAAATGACATGTAAACTGCTGCGATATGCACTGCTAATGACTGCCTTTAAGGTGGAGCAGACAGCTGCATCAGATGCACATAAACATGCACAGAGCTGTAAAAGTGTATCAAATCCATACAATCCGCTGAATCAAAATTTGATCATGTTTTCAAATAATTCTGTAGTTGTTTAATGGCTGCATGTGTTTTAATTTTAAATTGTATAATTATTGTCAATAATCATGTACAAATTAAATTTGTAATCATTGTTTTCTTCTTCTAATAAACTTGTTGAATTATTAAATTATGCATATTTGAAGCCTGCTAACAGTAATGTAAAAACGTAAGGTATGATGTATCTATTTTGGTTGTAGTTAAATATCTGTGTAATGTTTTGCAGTGTGTCTCAACGTGCAGAAGAGCAGAGCATGTTTTACTTTAGTGTTGCATTACGAGAGCAGAAATAAGTTCATGCGGTACATAGGTGCATTTTCCCACTGCAGGTGACCACAGACATCCATACAGCCAGCTGCCACCACAGAGACCTTTACACATTCCTCCATCCACTAACTGTTCAGCTGTCAGTGATTTGGTTAAGTGGAATTGACTTTTATCTTCATCGGGCTGTAGGGCGGCGATACGCGTTCCCTCGCCGCTCTGAACCCGTGTCACATTCAGCACGTTGTTATTGGCAGCTGAGGAGACGTTGATCAATAGCTCAGGTCAGGGATGGCCCGCGGCCCTGCTGCCTGCAGGCTGCTTATTGATCCAGATCTGTTGGGCTCAGCCCAGCGTTAGGCCGCGGTCTGGACTGAGACGATGTGAACACAGACGTGTGGTGTGAGGGAGAACGGCTCGCTGCTGGACCACATGTGTGTGCTTAACCGCTTTAGCGGTAGTTAGTAACGGGCCAGAGCTTTAATTGCATTTTGGATTAATATTTATACTTAGCATGAACTTTTGATTATGCATATTTTGTTTTCTATATATTTTTGTCATGTTTTAATGTTACATTAGCTTGTAGTTGGCTGTAGGTAGGCATCAGCTCACAGCATCAGTGCTTGAGTCCGTGGCGTGAGTTTGTCAGTGAACTGATGTTTGGTGATGGTGAAATATTCAGGGCTCTTGTTTATTCATCCACTGCAAATAATCAGTACAACTGGATTAACTCCAGTAAAACACTCACTTCCTGCAGAATCTCTTCTTTTTTCCTTTAGCACGTCTGCCCCACGCCTTGTTTTTGTTGCAGCTTTAAGTGCCCCTCCCTCGAGCTCTTCATCAACAACCTAATAAGAGCTCTTGGGAACAATTAAACAGCATCTTTAACCCTGCTGTACCCACAGAGGTAAAAATAATCATAAAAATGTTGGCAAACACTAGAGACTCTGGGGGGAGCATTCAGAAATCACAGTCTGTCTCTCTGTCCTTTATTCCCTCCATCGAAGCCCAGGCAGGACAGGCAGCACAGGCAGGAGCGCTGTGCTCAGCGTTCTACCTCAGACCCATCTGCCTTTCCTCTGCTTTTCAGCCATCATTCGTTTCCTTCTCTTGCAGTGTTGAAACAGACATGTGAATAAGTATGTACAGTCTAAGTGACTGTTGTTGTGTGTAAGAGATGTTCTGTAGAGTGCACAATTATTCACGTTATTACAGGAATATGTCTTGTTCTGGTTATGGGGGAAATTAAGTTTCTCCGGAAATTTGTTTTTCTTCTTCTTTTTATGGAGAGCAAGAGCCTTTAATGACACAAGAGGAAAAATTACTCAGAAGAAATGCATTTATTACTTAATGTAATCTGGAAAATCATACGGTTTTGTCCTGCAGCAGTCATAAAAAATAATTATATATTAATTTTCTGTTCTCTAAAACAGCTTATTACCGAATTGAAAAAACTTGATAGAAGCCATATTGTTCTGTGTGCTCCCTCCTGAAAGACATTTAGCAGCTCTCACTCACGCAAAGAGAAAAATCTGCACTTACTTACAGAGCATAACTAACAATGGCTTCACCTCCTCCCAGCTCAGCTTCACAAAAGGCAGTGGGTGTGTTTGTCCGTGTATCTGTGTGCAAATCTATTCATTTCTCCTTCTGTTCTTTGTTCACTTGTACAAGAGAAAAGTCGAGTTCAACTTTTGTTGTGGTCCCTAATAGCCTGTTTTTATCTCTTATCTCTAGGTGGCGCTATCACCCTGAAAGGCTTTTCCACAGACTGTGGATGCTTCAGACCAAAACTCATAACTGGGCCTCATAGCTTTGACCAGTCCTGGAAATACCTGGAATTATAGGACTCCAGCACTCTAAGCCCTTGCTAAGGGACTTACTAATAGTGCCCAGGCACTAGACTTAAAAGCTTTACATTCCTCTTTACTTTTGAATATACCAGTAGACCAAAAAAACTCGATAGCTTTAGCACTAGTGATAGATTACGTCCATCTTCTGTCGTTGCACCAAACCTGCTGTGACCACGAGGGCTGTGACCTTTCTGCCACCCACTTCAAACGGACACTTGAAAAGAAGGACACAGTGAGGGAGAGCTTCCTGAAACCAAAAACCCCATCAGGTAAGGCTGTGAACTCTTCTCTTTCCCTGCTGGTGAGACCCCGCAGCCCTTCAGCTCCTCAGGGGCGTTTGAAGCCCCACTAGCCCCGCGCATCGACGCCCACAGAGGCTAGTTCTGCTCTGTGCTGTGGTCACTGCAGATAAAGTGTCCCCCTCTGAAAACTCTATCACCTGATTAGAGGTTCATGGTTCAGTCTGTTTGGTTTATGGAGAGAAAAATGAGAGATTGACAGGGAAGGGTTTTGTTCCTACAGATGTGTATGTGGCTGATGAGGTTGTAATTCTGAGGATATGTTAGTGTTTATACACACTTTAAACATCAACATCATTGGCATACAAATATTCTCACCTACATATGGCAAGTCAGTGTCGTGCTTTAATACTTGTAATGTGCTTTGGTGGTTATCAGTATGGGAGTAATTACTTACACATGATGAGAGTTGAGCAGATCTCTATGTCAAACTCTGATGGTAATTTGACCTTTGCTTATAGCTTAAAGCACAATGTTAACATGTGAGTGTGTGGCTGATTTTTAGGTCTCTCTAAAAAATAAAATATTATTTTGAAATTATTATTTAAATAAAATAAACTTTTCATATATAAATATATAAAATAACAAAAAAATTCAAATACGTATACATTTGAAATTTTTTAGTTATTTCAATTTTTTTACAATTTATTTACAGCTTTTAGGGTAGTTGACTAACATTTTTACAGCATGACTCTGTAACTCACATATTCATGTGTAAATGTTAAGCAGTGTTGTTTTGCTCTCATGACAGACAGACAGACAGACAGACAGACAGACATGCTCTTTAGCTGTTAAACATGATGTTATTCTCTGCTCCGCATATCACCCTGAATGAAAGTAAATAGTGTTTATAGAATTAAGCATTAGGAAACAAAACAGACAGGCAGAGGGGAAACTCAGAAGAGACTCAGCCTGCTTATGAGAAGAGAGCAAGGCCTTTGTTTGAAAAGTTCAAAGTAATTTTGTCAAATTTAGGTCATTTCACATTAGTACTCAGCAGGGAGCTGTCGTTTGTGAGGAAGGAGAGAGCAAATAAATAAATAACCCAACAGATGGAGAACTACAGCTTCTCGAGCATTTTTAAGGGTTATTCATATGACTTTCTGCTTAGGACCAAAAACACAACACTTGCATTTACCAAAAAAAGATCCATCTGTTAAAATAATTAGTGACTTTGAGATGGGCTGTTTGAAAAGTGACAGTGAGGGTTTGAGGGGGTCAGTTAGACGTGGTGAACGCCCCCGTCAGGAGAGCCAGTCTCCGCCCACCTGCCTCCTCTCCCTCTTTATTCCCCTCCATCTGAGAGCACTAATGGAGCAGGGATTTTAGCCCGGGGCTCGGGCAGCAGAGCCGCGCTGCATGAGGGATGTACTGCACCGTGGACGGGGTGACTCCCTTTGTGCCGGCCCTGTTTGGCCTTGCGGTAAAAAGAGCCATGCATGATTTCATACATGAAAGATACATGTAATTGAACAGCAGCATTGCCCATACACTGCATTTACAATTCAAAACAGAGAAAAGCATTTTCCTTTATCTCCCTCAGCCGTCGTCTCTTTCTCTGTGAGGAACGAATTTCTGCATATCGCATAGCACACGATGTACAAAAACACATGAAATACAGATTATCACACTTTCATTATAGATGAGCTAAACATTCGGACAGCCGGGTTCTGTCCTGTGACCAGTTTTTGTTCATTTTTTTGCAGTAATTATTGCTGTGGTGTGGATGCTGTAATCTCAATATCTTTGTTTACTCTTGGTGAGATTGTGAATGCATGTGTGGAGATGCGTGGCCTTCATAATGCATGTATGAAAGCTGTAGAAATGAGAGTGTGTGTTGCTTGATGCTTTAAATGAATGATCTGGGAAGCTCATTCAAATGCATGTTCTCTGTGTGACTGAAAATCATGTTAGAGCTGATGCTGTTGGAGTGTTGAGGACACACACAGTCTTTGTTTTGGTGGTCTGTCCTCAGTGGGCTCTGTCTGGCCCCCTCCTGCAGTGTTAATGTAGTGGCAGGTTAAACACCTCTGCTGTTAATTGCTGTAATGAGTTCATACTTCACCGCTGAGCAGCAGTTTTAATGGCAGTTTTACGGGCATGTGGAGCTCGGAGGCCAGGCAGATCACTGTTGTCCCTTACAGGGCAGCGTTCACATGGCATTGGCAGTGATGCACAGCCTGTAACGTCAGCTAGTCCCCCACCCTGAATTCTGCAGCAGCTCACCTGCCTCTGTGTCCTGCAGGTCACTGGGGGTTAAGCACTGTGTTGTGAGCGCAGCTGCAGCATCTTCAGGTTTTGCGCTTTAGCAGCAGTTACTGTCCGCTTCTTATATTTCCCCCATTAATAACTTAAATGATTCGGTAATGACATTAAATTGTGAATTGATGTCACATATATGATGGGCTGCAAGATATTAAGCAGAGTTTAAAATGATCATAATTAAAAGACTTTTTCTGTTCAGTATTTCTACTAGTGGTTATGTTTATTCACGTTTATAGTTTTGTGTAGAAGATTCATTGCATGCTGTATAAACCATTTAATTTTATCTAGCTAATTTATTTGTATAATTATAAATCATTTTGAGAGATTTGTACATACCAGAATGTTTTGTTTATTCTGTCAGATTAATGCTCTGGATTTATTTTACTTTGTTGTGGTCCAAGCCCATAATGTCTTGCTTTCATAATGATTTTATTCAAACTATGTAAGAGGCAACATCATTTGTTAAAATGTATTTGTGCAATTGTGAGTTCAGTCTGTAAGGCGTGCACACACACACACACACACACACACACACACACACACACACACACATGCAATGTGACATTACATGAGCTGCATGGAGGAATACATTTCTGGGTGTTCTTTCAGTTCACAATATTTGTCAACAAAATGTCATCCATCTAATTTTTGGAGGTAATTCTTCATGGCATTTGGGTCATGAAATCACTGCATCTCTGCTTGAGATAAAATGATTTCTTGAGCCAAGCTCTGCACACAATCCAGCCATATAAGTCAGATGATAGAGGTACTGATAGATAGATTGATAGATAGATAGATAGACAGACAGACAGACAGACAGACAGACAGACAGACAGACAGACAGATAGATATGTCATAGTGAAAATATCTTTTGACAAAATAATGTAATGTAATGTTCAAACGGAAGCGGTGCAGGCCTGATCAGATGGTATGAATATGTCTCAGGACCAGAGATCTCAGAGAATCACACAATGTGCTCTTTGCTCAGATCTGCAACTGGAAACAGTTTTATTATTATTTCAGCCTGTGTAATTCTCTTACCTGAGCAAAGGTAAAATGGTGGCTGTACAGAGAGATGAAGGGACGGGCTGGTGTCTCTTGCTCCGGGCTGATGTTCTCTATGACCGTGAACAGATACTTTTTTGCTGCTTAGCCGCACAGAACCAGAAAACGACCCATTCCGCATCTGAACGGTGGATGTAAATGCGCGTGTGCCGTGTTCTGGAGCTCATGTACCGAGACACGTCTGTGTGTGTCTGTAGACGCTCGTGCGGCTCCCGGCATTAAAATACAGGTAAATAAAAACAGGTAGATTTTGCGTTAGACGTGAACTGGTGATGCCGATATCATGCACAGACACACGGGCACGCGCGCAGGGGTTTCTCCTAATACTCAATCAATGCAAATGTTCGGCTACTTTTTTCTCTGATTTCTTAAAAAAATGAAAAAACCGTATCTATTAAAAAAACATTTTCCGTTTATACATGTTGCTTACATACATTATTTAGACCCGTTTCGGTTCATGGACAGATTAACCCAATCTAATAATATCATATTCGTAATTTTATCATCATTATTATTGGTGCTAATGACATTAAATACCTTTCTAAGATTTCCTGTTTAAAGGTGTTTTATTTCTCTTTAATGCATTTCTTTTGCTAGAATTAGCACGTGTCGAACATGTAAAATGAGCTTTTAAGCTGCATTTATTTTGAACAGTATCTGTCACGTTAAATCCGTGTATTACTTTAATATAATCTCATACTAATTAATTAATTAAATTCCAAAACATTTGCATAATTAATTAATCCAAAGATTTAATGCGTAAAACTTTTTCGGGAGACGTGGAAATATAAACTAATGCGCAACGTTTCTGATCGGTGATTGTTTAGATTATTTAAGATTAATTAAAATGTACAATTAAGTAAAGCTCATAATAAACGAGATGCTAAACTCTGTTCATTCAAAACGTTCGTCTCACAATCTAAAAACTAGAATATTTCTAAAATAGTTGGATTGTTAGAATGAATAAAAACTTAATCTATTCTGGAAAAAAACAGTCGCACTTTTTTCTTTTTTACGACAAACAAGCAAAAACAAATAAATGCATGTGCAACAGTCGCATATAGCAAATCTCACAATCATTACAAACAGCGATAAACAAACTTCTGTTACATTTGCAAGTGCGTCCATTGAAATGTCCGAGTATTTTTAATACAACGTGTTTTTTGGCAAAGCAAAAGCTATGTATCATTACATTACATTTTATTTAGGTGTTATTTAGTCGGTCTTATACAACAGTGCATGTGTTCATTGAAGGTCCAGTTTTAAATGGTTAAATAAAATGTGTATCGCACGGACGTTTACAAATAGTGCTGCAGTGATTTTAATTTATTATGTTCAAATTATAAAACGTAAACTTAGCTACATGTAAAAGTATTTATTATCATGCGTTAATGGCTACTATTTTAAAAATAAGGTCATATACATTGTGTTTTCATATTATCCCACGTGTTTAAAGACGCCAAGCCGCTTTTATTGCGTCTTTAAGTGACATGATGCCTAAACGAATCTTTTGACCGGGTTCTGATCCACTCGTGTGAATGATGTGTGTCGTGGGTCAGTGTTATTGTATGTATGCAGTGAGTGGGGTAGCAGCACATCAGCGCACCACAGAATCATGTTCAGCCACGTATTTTTATTTTTTACTTACAGCATATTCATGGGTCTAGCATGAATTTATGATGTTCTGTTTGCTTTATTAAATGTATCCTCAGACACAACTGTAAACTGACGTCTTTCCAGTCCATTTGTTTCTCATGGCAGATGATGAAAGGTTATAATGATCTAACCAGTTACCAACAAACATTTACCTGTATGCATATGTGTGTTTGATTTGATGAAACCCACCACAAGGTGAGCGGCAGATCTGTGCAGGTGGCAGCGAGCGAACACAGGCAGCTTCCGGTGGCGTTTGAGCCCCTTGGCCAGAGTGAACATAAGAGGGCGCTGCCATTGCACCTGGTACAGTCCTGCCCCGGGCGCCCGCGGCTTCAGGCCGGACAATGCCTCACCCAGTACCCGCACACGCCGCAGCGCCCATCTCTCCTGCTGCCGCAATACGTGCATCTGTTGCAGGGCTCGCTTAAGTTAAAGTTTCAGTTGTCGACCATGCAGATAAAGGATCATTATAAACGCATGGAGAACTATAGCTGATAGTGGAAGTGCGCGTCTTCAACATAAATATAGTGGCATAAACCCCAGAGATTTTCATTCGACAATTTTCTTCGTCTTTTAATAAAGTTACAAGACAGCTGCCTTTATCTCTAAATGCTTTCGCCTCTTTTCATTTCCTTCGTTTTTAGTCTGTATTATTTAACAGTGGCACGCGCGGAGCATGAGGTTGAAAAGACGCGCACACACACACACACACACACACACACACACACACACACACACTTGAAAAGCTGTATGTTACATAAATGCAGACATGTATGTTTATCCTGCTCTCATAGGATTGGACAAGCTGTTTTCTTCCTAAAATTCATATAACACTTTTTTATGGTTGCTGCACTTTAGGGTTTGGATGTGGTCATTTTCCACTGATTTGGACCGGCGGCTACGTGTTTCCAGTCCGATCAATGAACATGTTCACCTGGGTTTGATCAGGCATATTTACAGTCATTCTCACATATTAGAACAGCTTTAACACGTGATTAAACTTCCAGATAAAACGCATTTGTGTTTTCAGTGGAATTAATATAATGTGAAATGTGCGTCTATCGTTTGGCATGCAGGATACAAAGCGACAGACAAGCTTTGATTCTGTCCCTTTTCACGCACCGGCCTCTTATTATCTCACTGGCCCTCTAACTCTTCACTCCTCTCTATTTTCTATCCATTCATTTTTACAATCCTTCTTTCCCCAGAGAGTTGACAGGCGCATCACAAATCCTGGAGGTTCTCTCGAGGCGGAATCTTTATGCATATCAAACATATCAAACCTATTTAACACATTTAACGTTGTCATCTTCTGGGTACCGGATGGGCTGAAAACTGCAACGTTAACGTTTAATTTCGTAGCTTTTATTTGCCAATGTTTCCTCGCACGTAATGCAAGTTAGTTCCCGCGTGGACGTTTGTTCTGTTTCTGTTTTAGATGTTTAAACTGTATCTTCA
Source organism: Yasuhikotakia modesta (assembly GCA_036877545.1). Taxonomy (NCBI): domain Eukaryota; kingdom Metazoa; phylum Chordata; class Actinopteri; order Cypriniformes; family Botiidae; genus Yasuhikotakia; species Yasuhikotakia modesta. The sequence continues at coordinate 20,450 of JBAJNP010003691.1, read as the reverse complement.
GCGCCAGTCTGCGGTCTTCCACGAGGCCGAAGTGTTTAATAATGGCAATGTTTGTATAACGTTTAACGTGCGTTTGCGATCATTCACAGACTTTAGGTGTATTTCCATTAAACTATCAAGGCGAGGATTTCCAAACCGCCTGCTCTCCATTGCGTAAATATTTCATAGGACATGGCATGAGATATACAATATAATAATAGAAATAAAATTAAATGTAATAACTGTCATGCTTTTTGTATTTTATATATTAAAGGATAAAATATTTTACTGAAATATTCAATTTTAAAATGCTACATTGCTGGGGTTAATCGTTCTTGGCATCACTGGATTATAAACCATAAATACAATGCAATAATGAACAATAGGATTAATTTAAAAAAGTACACAACAACAATTATAATTGCAGCACACATTACACATGTATTATATTTTTCATATTATTTTAATATATGTTGACTAGTACAGCAGCAAACGATGGGAATGCAACACATGCACGCGATCATATTCCGCAAACGATGCCCACTGTCTGAATTTCGTTGAACAAAAAAAGCAAAACGCTTATTTGATCATTTTTCAATAAACATTATGTAATGGATGCCCGGTTAGTTGTATTTGGCAAAAGGAGGCCTTAGAGCTGTCAGTGGTGAAGTGTCATCGAGAGAGAGTCGTTTCGTTCGTAAGAATCAACAATAGAATTATCATGAGAAAGGACACCGGCCCGGGCTAAAGGTCGGATCCGGGGACACACGCTTTTGTTTCGGGAAGAGGCTGTTTTAAGTGACCACCAAGAGGTAAGAGAATTGTTTTGGGGCAAAGAAGAAAAAGCAGAGCTGTGGAGAAACGCACCGATCTATACTACAGGTGTTTCTATTGATCAAACGTCACCTCTTTAAAATCACACGACTGAAAGTTACACTACTTAACAAAAATGAGTTTTATAAAACGTGTACAGCGTGTCCGGCCATAGATGCTGTTACTGAAGCAGCGATTTACATACTGTCAACATTTCTAATGAAATAAACATCTGTTCAAATTCTGTTTGCATTGCAAACAAGAGATTAACACTATAGCAGTACAACATAATGCCATGCCATGCGATAAGGTAACGAAATTACAAAAGTGAGCAACACAATGTTCATTTAAGAGAAGTGCTGGTTTTACATTGCAACCTCTCTCTCTTCCTCTTCCTTCACCTATTGTGTGTGTGAGGGAGAGAGGGGGACAGAAAGAGAAAATATTATGCATTAATGTTTTCATTTGTATTGTTTCTAAAATCTGTATTTAAAGTGACTCCTCTTTAAGATCAAATCACAAACACTGTTTGTCTGCCACAGCGCAGAGGCATGTCTCCGTGTTGCGTCGCGTTGCTAGCGTGTTTGTTTTATGTTCTCGCGAAAACCTGGTAGTTTCAGTATATAGCACATAAATCTCAACACATGCTGAAACATACAGATATGATCCTGTAGCGTAAACGTGCCGGGTGAAAAATCACATTTGAAGTTACACAGTGTGAATACTTTTCGTATCTGTGCAGACGTTCAGGAGCTCAGCTAAGACACAGATTTATATCTTTGTATCACATTTGTATCTAAAACATCATTCTCGTGTATTATTTCAACAGTCTACATTATGTTTGGTACGTAGTTGAGCAGGAACGCGCGCTGTGTTCTGGGCGCCTGTTTCCCGTAGAAAAGTTTCTGATAACAGGTACGTGCACATGCAGTAAAAACAAGTCTTTGTGCTTTTAAACCATTCAGAACTTTAAAGCTTAGTTATGCTTATAAAACCACCTTGTCCGAAAATCTAGAAAATAAATATTATTCATTCCAAATATTACTAAAGCATGTAATGAAAAAGGTTTGCGAACTTGTTGGGGTTGTTGTGAAGTTTCTCCTGCCGGCGCGGTTTTAAAATGTATTTATTTCATAAACACGCCGGGTGGATAAACAGACATAAATGCTCCTTTCTAAACATAAAGCAGCCGGAATAACACGAGCTGAACGCGCAGCGGAGCCTCTTCACTTCGGTGTCTTCCTCCTCATCAAACTCTTACTTTGCGCTGTACTTAATTCCACATTTTCAATTCCCGATCACTACTTTCCTCTTTTTCTTCTCCGTCTATCTATCTATCCCTCCCTCCCTCCCTCCTCTATCTCCCTCCTCCCTCCCTCTCCTCGGCTCTCCGCTGAATCTTATTGATCCAGAAGGTGGCTAATTAGCCCTTCCCGTCGTGCCTGTGTAATGAAGCACATGCGCACTGAATTAATCACAGCCATTTTTTGCAGGAAACTAATTAGCAGGAATAAAGATCCAAAGAGTTTTTTCTTTTCAATCATCAGATCTCACTTTCACCTCTTCCTCTCTCCCTCCAACACAAGACCCGTCGCCTGCTTTGCATCCAAATTATTTTTATATTGCCTTTACAACTAATACTCGGTTTTTGTACTCCCGCAACAACAATGATCTTTCTTTTACCGACACACTAAACGCAAACTGACCGAAAGGGACTCTGCCTTGATGGGATCTTTAGCCAAAGCGTCTCGATACTGGATTAAAAAGCACGGATTTCAAAGCTGCAGTGAAACATTGTAAGTTTACTTTGGTTTCTCTTTCTGCCTCTTGTTACCGCGGCGGTTCTCGTTAGTTTCAGCAGCGGACTAACGCGGTTACTTTCGGGATGTTTGCGTTGTGAAGCCCCGGCTCTGCCCGGTCCTCTAGCTCAGTAAAGAACAGGCGATCGCAAGTTCATTTCATGCAAGTTGCTTTTATTTGTTGCCTTTTTACGAGTATCGTTACCTGTGTTTACATCTGGCTTCGTCCTCGCTCGTCTCGTGCCTGGGAGGATAGAAAAGGGCAAGACAGCTATTCCTTTCCCAAACAGTTGTATTTAAACACAAGTGTGCATTTAAATGTGGCCAGAAAGGCACGAGCAGTGTCAAGAAAGAGGTTTTCAGCAGGGTGTCGATGTGAGATACTGGCGCTGAGAGGTGGGAGTGTAGCGGGAGCACTGCGTGAGCGTAGCCGGGAGAGAAGCGCTTTAGTCCAGCCCGTGAGTCCGTCCACGACCGCCGAACGGAAAGCTTCGCCCGCGTTCCCATTTCGCACCGATTTGCGCTCGTTTGTCCTCGGTTTTCACCTTCCGTGTTTTAGCGAACACCTCTGGAGCAAATATCCTCATCTTTACTTTTCGTGTCCTTTCTAATGTGGATCTCTCTCCGCCCTTCGCTTTGCATCGCGTTTTAGCTCCTCTACTTTTCTCTCTTCTCTCACTTTCACAGTCTTTTTCCTGTTTTATTTTTCGTCCCCATCGTTGGTAAAGTTGTTCGTTGCTGCTTTCCAGTCGGAATCAGGCGCAGATCGGCGGGCATGTGTGTGAGAGAGAGTGTGTGTGTTCAGGGGAGTGTGTTTGAAATGGAGACGGAGCTCCGGCTCTCATGAGCGGGTCGGTCGGCTCTCAAACAGCCGCGATCCTGCAGACTTAAGCCAAAACAAGCAGATACGGCTTTTCCCCAATTAAATGTAAAATAATTAAATGCAATAATTACTTATTTCACTACAAAGACCGTCTAGTGGCAATGGAAATGAAAAATAAGGCGTTTTCTGCAGAAACAAGCATTCTGCTCTTGGTTTACGGAGAAACACTAAGAAAAGTGTTTTAATTATAAACAGAGATAAAAAAGTTTTCATCGCTGGCAGGTCGGTCGAAGTATCTTAAAATATTGAGAAATTGCCCCATAAATAGACGAGGGGTTCCAATTTGGTCTAACGAAAACTTGATAAAGAACAGAAGTGTAAAATGAATTAAAAAATGAAAGATGGGGACCTAAAAAGAGAGAGATCGAGAGAGTCCCTCGAAGATATACAGACAGGAATAAGCAGAAATGGGTATCCATGCAATGATACAACGTAGCCCACAGTGAAATAGAAAAAGAGAAAACAGAGGAGGCAATGGAAGGACAGACAGACTCAGAGCTGACTGTGAGTGCTGGCGAGCTGCTGTACGGATGTGCAAGGCTGGGGAAGAAGAGAGGGGGAGGTTGAGAGACATGGGGTCAGACAGCAAGAAACAGGGTGCAGGGGTCACCGAGAGAGTGGAAGAAAGATAAAAAAGACAGAGAAAGGAGAAACCCAACATTATCCTGCAAGGGAAAGAGTGATGTGTGTGTGTTACGTTGTGGGGTCACAAACAATAATACACTGGGATTGTTGGGATTTAGCTGCGTTATAAAAATACACCTGAAGTTTGATAGACAAAAGAGGAGCCAAAATGGAAGCGTGTTTTTTTTTTAGCAAAGTCCTTAGCTGGAAGTTATATTTTTTTTAAGACGCAGAGAGAGAGAGACACAGAGAGAGAAAGAGGGAGAGGAAGGCATGCATGCATGCATAGAGAGCTGAGAGGATAGAGAGGGCAGATAGCCACGGGCCATATCGCAGGAATCAGGGAAGAGGTCAAACAAACACAAATCCCAAGACCTTTTCATCCTACTGGACGTGTCCTAACAAGAGAAAGCTGAGCTGACGCCATGACGACACACACTTGTTTAGGTCTGGATTCAGCAGTGTCTGGAAAGATTAAAATGAAATGGTGAAAAAGTGACAGATTTTACTGTCAGATTTTGTGTGCAGTGCAGTGCAGCAGTATGGCACAAATGTTTCACATGTATGTGTATGCGGAAGGAAATTGGCAGCACAGGGAACCATTGTGTGTTTTCCTTATTATATTTCAGCCTTTCTGAACATTTTCTTAGTGGGCAACGCAGATGTTTCTTTTGCTGCTGCTCTGTTTTTTCTAAGGCAGAGAGAAGGACAGAAAAGTCAAGCGTTAATGTCTCTCGGCTCCTGAGTAGAGGGTGGCAATTATTACAAGTGTCACACCAAAAGGATATATAGTATAATTCAGGTGCTGTGTATGGGCTGTCTCTCTCTCTCTCTCTCTCTCTCTCTGCTCTGGCTTTCACCATCACAAAACAAAGACAGCAGGCACGCTCTTTGCCATCTCATTTACTCTTCAGAAACTCACCGATAGGCTATTCAGAGCTAATCCCTTTGCGAACAATGATTTTGATGGCAGTTGCCTCATTTCTAGGAAGTCATATTGTTGCAGTATTTGTTGTCTGTCTTTGCCTTTGTGTTTCACCTGGGCATGAAACACTTAAATCTTGTGTTTAGTCATAATTGTCAATATTTAAGCGTTGTAAAAGACTGTTTTCACGTGTGCATGCATCAGGATAAATGCGCTCTTATTAGCTCTAAACAGGCATGCTTTTCTGTGATCGCTGTTCATTCCTGTGTATAAGAAAATGTCTGACTTGTGCATGTTTTTGTTGTTGTGTGGTCAAGTAACATTAAAGATGACATGGGAGATTGTTTATTTGAAGCTGATATATTTTTTTATTTATTTGAAGAATTTGTTATGATTTTTACAACGATTTTTACTGTTGCATATATATGTATGTATATACATATACAGAAACAGTGTGTGTGTTTTTATATCATGGTAGGCTAGTGTATAATTAATAATTTAGTTGTAGACATAGTTGCATTTAGACAATGATGAATTTAGATTTAGAAACTGATTTTAGTTTCTGATGATTTCTGTAAACTCATCTGGGTTCATTTTAACACGCAAGTTGAATTGTAAAGTGGTTAACATGTTAGCAGTTTAAATGTAATTCACATCTGTTTCTGTGTTGATAGCTGTCCTTTTTAAGGGTTATTGTCAGATATATTTCCACTATTGCTAGATGGCTTTGTAGCTTTTTTTTTAAATTTTTGTGTTGATAAACATTGGCTTAAAATCTCATCTCCTCTAAAAACAGTGATGCTTTATAAAGTGTTGTTGTCCTGCTTGTGTGTTTGCATGGAGATGCTGCAAGTGTATATGGACACTGTTGTGGAGATATAGGGCTCTCTCTCTCTCTCTCTCTCTCTCTCTCTCTCAGTGGTAGAGGGCCCTCTTTAGGTGAGAACTGTTGGCAGGTCACATATTCAGTTTGTTTAATATATGTATATAATGTGTGTATGCATATATTCAGCTTATGTTACTGTTGTTATTAATTTAATAATTAATTTGTAACAAGACCAAATTATTATAAGAATACAATTTGAAAGACATTTTTGGAAGAAAAGATTTAAATTAAACACAATTTTCGCAGCCATTTTAGTATTACAGATGGAGCGATTAAGGTTGGTTTTGAGGGTGAAGAGAAAAGTGTGTGTGTGTGTGAGTGAGAGAGAGGGGGTGGTATAAGAGAAGCCGATCTCTGTCACGAGTTTTCCATTAATCCAGTTGTGCTGAGGAGGCCCAGCCACCTCCATTTGCTGCAGGGCTTGAATTGTGTGTGTGAGTGTGTGTGTGTGAGAGTGAGACTGGGTCTGATTACACGATGGTTTTGAATATGCAAGCCAGTGCAGTCAGAACCAGTTTATCCAGTTGTCCCATAATGAGAGGGAGGACAATGGCGTACGTGTCACTGCTGTCATTAGACCATGAGGTGTGTGTGTGTGTGTGTGTGTGTGTGTGTGTGTGGAGCTTTGGCAATTGGTGTTCTGAACCTGTGTAAACTCAACCTTCACCACAAGCTGTGGTCTCACCTTTCAGGTAGTTGTATGGACTGTCTGTGCACTTTTCCTTTCTGCCTCAGATCAGTTGGTAGATCATTGTGTTAGCAACACAGGTTGTGAATGATATTAGCGTTGTTTAATGTATAGTGAATGTGCTGTGAGTAGCTTTGGATAAAAGCTTCTGCCAAATGAAAAAATGCAAAAGTAGTTATTCTGTGCTGTTTGATATTTATACACACACACACACACACACACACACACACACATACATATTGTACATGATTAAAAAAAAACAATAGTTTAATGATTTTTTTATAATTTAAATACACAATATGGAATTCATATTATGTGATTTATATTTATGTATATATACATGTATAAAAATAAATGCATAAATGTAAAAAAAAGTAAATACATTCACATACATTTAGCTACAAAAGAATATTTGAGATATTAAAAATAGTAAAAAATAAACACAATATGTGTGTCTTTGTGTTTGTGGAACAGGAATTTGGAGACAGGAATTCCTCTTTCATTGTGAAAAGCTGCTTCTGCAAATCTGCAATTTTTCCGTTGGTTAGGGAATATTTTGAGAGACATGCACAGGCCTCAGCATTTGTCATTCACAACTAATGTCATGAGGAAACACAATAGCTGTATTTTACAGAATCATGTGGCAATGAATATTTTGTCATTAACAGAAAAATAGATGACAACCAATTTTGTGCGTTTACCTCGACAAACTGCTTAATAGTAAATGAAGAAATGGGTGAAGACATTTGATATTTGCCTGAAAGAAAAGACACATTACAGCTGTTAGCACAGGCTTTATGCAATGGTACGCCCCCATACGTCCTCCATGCCCTGTGTGTGTGTGTGTGTGTGTGTGAAGGTTTCTTCTAGAACAGCAGCAGGGTTTAGTTCTAGTTGAGGTGTATAATAGCACCGCAGTGGAGATGGCGGCTGAAGTGAGTCTGTAGCGTCACTCTGGGGCTAGTGGTGCCTGGCAGCTCTGAGCTCTTGGGCGGGGAGATGAACCTTCTCCCCTCACCCCTCCTCTCTACACCCTGGAGCCCAGCGTCCGGCCCTCCGCGCTGTCGCTTATCATCACAAAGAGGCAGGATGCATAAAACATGGAGGACACACACACTGGCAGCCCAGGTCACGTTTCTCTCCACACACAAAACGGTGTGATGGCCTGTTACATGAACAGCATCTCTGCTGTTTTCTTATTCACCTTTCTTCCTGTGTGCATGTTTTTGTTATTGTGGACATACAAGTGTCACTTTAAAATGAAAAGTCCTCTCCGTTCACAACGTAAAAAAATACTGCTGTGAGCCTGTAGCTTAGATAAATATGGTGGAAAAATAATTTAAACTGTGTTAGGACTTTTGGGTAATGCTTTATTAATTTAATTCCATGTTTACAGAATATATGAAGAATATAAACTCAGTTTAGGAGAATGTAAGGGGCCCTTTTGTTCTGATTTTAAATTAATAATGCTAATAACGATTTGGATTGAACTGCAGATGTCATTTTATCAGTATATTTTATGCTTAGCACACCATGTGGCCAGTGTTAGCCTCGGCTAGATTAACGTGTGTGTGTGTGTGTCAACAAGTATTGCTGTATCATACTCTCCATTTTGCATCTGGTTTATATTTTTATATTTCTGCTTAATATATTAGTGTTTATTTTTAGCAATACGTCGCAACCAATCATTTTCTTGTCTTTGTCTTTAAATGTAGAATTGTTATTTGTTGTAAAATATTTTTAATTGTTTAATTTTAGAGTAATTGCTCAGCAGTGATGTTGCCATGAAGTATTATTTGAATCTATTAAACATATGGCAGCTGTCTTTGTGCGATCGATCAGCAGGCATGCATGCATCATTTGCAGCTGAGCGCAGTGCTGCACGGGCTGTAATACGGACTTTCCGTGCATGCGATTGAGTGATGGACAGCACGCGTGTGTGTTTAGTGTATGACGGCTGCAGGAATGCTGTGTGGGAACCGGGCCGACAGGACGATGGCACTTCCTGTCTGTGTATGGCTGCAGCTTATCCTTCTCAGGATTAAAGACAGCAGAAAAGAAAAGAGAGAGATGACAGGAGCCCCCACTTCCTCGCTCGCCCTCTCTTTTTTTCTTGTTTGGAAAAGAAAAAAAACTCAAACAAAAAGCACAATTCATTTGCAAATGTGCAGCGGCTCTCATACGGGTCCCCCATAGTGGAGAAAGAGAGAGAGAAAGACAGAAAGGTATAGTGGAGTTGTTTGATTCTGTTTTTGTGGTGTTGAGGCCTAGCAACACCTCCTAGGCCATCTGGGCTCTTGAATCTATTAGTTTGGTCTAAAAAGGAAGAGATATTACAAACATTTGTGCTGGTAGCAGATGTACCATAGGTGTGCGCGTGTGTGTGCGCGTGTGTGTGCGCGTGCGTGTGTGTGGCGGTGAAAGAGGCTAAGAGGAACGATGGATGTCTTTGTCTCAGTGGCAATCTTTGTCATTGCAACTGAGCTGCACCTCACCTGACCATAGCGATGTTTCAGGCCTGTAGGGGCCATTTCACCTCCTCTGGGTTTTCAACACACACACCTATGGTGCATCTGTGCACCAGAAACATTTGTTTTAACTCAGATTTGATGAGGGTATGTTTTTATTATTTTAGCTGCTATACTATTTTACCAACTCAAAGCACAATTTTTTAAATCGTGTTTAAATACTACATTAAAGCAAAATCCAGTCATTTGACATTAGCCTAACTGATCATTTTCATCTAACTGTTTATTTATAGGTAAAGACAGAATATTTTGTACAAGCTAACAATGCAGGATCTAAATTAACCAGGGAGTTTTTCTGGATTTATAATGTTTTTAATTTAAAAATAATTTGGAGAATTGTTTAATTCACTTAAGTGGAATGTTGTTTCTTTCTTTTCCTGCTAGTCATTTGTCATGTTTTATAAACGCATGATTAAAATTGTGTGTGTGTGTGTGTGTGTGTCAAGGCTGCTCATTGGTGGAGTGTGTAGACGGATAACTTCTCTGTTTGATGGCAGCCATTTTGCTTCAATTTTGAAAATATTTCTATGTTGCAGTAAATTCAGAGTTGTCTTACTCATTTTCTTCGTTCATTTTTAGATATTGATATTTCAAAATAAGAATCTATTTATATTTGTGCTTTTTAGTCAGCTGGTTTGCTGAATAGGCTTTTACTGAAACTATTTTAAACCAGCGATTTATATGCTAAACTTAAAAATACATTACAGCAGCGCACAGATATATTTCAGCATTTGTGTCTGTTTTAAGTATTGTTGTTTTCACTTGTAATGATTGTTTACTTCACAAAATTCTTTTCCTCCTAGACATTATAATTAAATGTTGGATGGAAAAAAATTTCTTTTCCTGTCACCTTTCTAATCACAGAGGTATTTAATGAGACATGAGAAGAGCGACGTGATTGGTGCGTTGAGACCGAGCGTCCTGTGAGAGGTCAGCTCATTGGCTGGGCTGGGTAATTGGTACTGTTGGACACCTCTCTAGGGTGTAACATGTTTTTGTCAGGTGCGCTGTGTTCTCCATGAAGTGTTGTACAGGACCACAATTAAATTAGGTCTGACTGAAGTTGTACTATTGCTGGTGTCTTTCCTCATTGTGCAAAAACTCAACACAACCTCTGTGTGACAAAAGCTTTGTTTTAGTTTGGTTTGGTGCACACGCATTTAAAACTGTTAACCTTAAAACAAAATGATTTGGACTAAAATCAAAGCTTTGGACATGGTGTACAGGCAGAAAACACACAGGATGTTTGTGTTTATGACAGACTGTTTATGGACCCTGTACTCACTTATTCTAATTTAGGGCCCCGTTGCCCCATTCACAGTGAGTCACTGGGGATTACTTAAGACCAGACAGCCACAAAATAATCTGGGACCTCCTTTTTGACATCACACACTGTCATGTGTCAGCCAGTCTGTATTTGAGCTGTATTAGCTGCCAAATCATGATGTTTACTAGTTAGAGAATTGACTAATACAGAAGGATGTAAAGCTAACATCAGTTAATTAAAAAATGTATTCAATACTGACAAAAGTTTACACCCATAGTTACATCCTTATCTAAATATTTATTTCGGCTATTAGCATCTGATCTTGTGTCAGAATCCTTTTATTTAGTCTGTATTGTGTGCCCCAAACCCCCCCAAACCCTGCTGTAATTCTGTCGTGTGCTCTTTGTATGGCTTATTTAAACCCAAACAAGCTTGATGCTGCTCTGCAGTGACACATGCAGCCTCTTGCCCCGCGCAGCTGCTGTCACTATCTGACAGCTGTTTTATACCTAATCTGATGAGCGCCTTGTTTTAGTTCTTTAGAAAAGTTTGCTGAGCTTCCAGACTTTTGCACATAAGCGAGACACAGACTGAAGTGTGACAGAGGTCAGATGGAGGTGAATGACAGCCTCGCATGAAACATTTATACATCAGTCACTTTGTTGAGGGCCAGACTTTTGTTCCTTTTCTTGTTCGGTGTCTTTTGTGAGCAGTTTGTTACTGGACGCGTAACAAACTGAATGTCCTACCCACTGAACGTTGAGGTGATTTCTGTGTTGTCTGGGCCAGTTTCTGTCTTGGATCATAATGACGTGCGCTTGCTTGAAACACATCGAAAGCTAATTTGTTCAGCGCTGTGTAAATATTAATGTCTCACCCTGGTAATGACAGACGTGTTGTGAGGGAATATTAGACGCGTGTGACAGGGTGTCAGAATGTGTCAGACATCCAAATCGCATATATGGTTACATTTAAAATATCTGATTGTTGAGTTTAAGATTGTAGATTCCTCATATGAGGGGAAAAAATAATTTAATATCAGTTGTTTCTTTTTGATAGTAATGAGATGAACTGAGAAGCAAATAAAGACTTCTGGTTGTCAGGTGGGTCCTTTGACAGAAAAAGTCCCTTCATTTTTACAATGTCACACTGTGCAGATTTGCCAGATAGCACGCCGTGTAATAAGTTAAATTTCAATGTTTTTCCTATCAGAGTTTTTCAAGATCAAATCTGTCATGAGTTGCTGCTTGCATTTATTTTACAGCTCTATATCAGGGCCATATGTTCAGCAGTTTTCAGGTTTGTTTCTATTTTATTTCCTGTAAAAAAAAATTAGAAGAAACATTTGGTTGGGGTTGATTCCCAAATGAAGTATAGCTGTCAACCCCATTAAATCTCCTGAGCTAAAGGAGTCTGAGCAGTAAAACTGGACACGGTCCAGATTCCCATGAATGTTGCTTTAGGGAGAGAGAGGAACTTCTGTGAGTTCTTGTGTGAATCTCTTGGCATGTTTTATAGAGCGTTCTGTGGTCTAGGTGCTTTCTGATGGTGACACACATTGTGTTTACAGTGGATAGGATGGAGGGTGTACAGACACTCGTTTCATCACTTCCTTCCTCGGCTCCGTTTTTATGAATTGAGCTGTCATAACAACTGCCAGAGCTGTGAGGAAACTGAAGGGGGGAAGGGGTGCTCATGGAAAGGAAAGAATTGTTGAAAAACTTCCTGAGGTGTGTGTGTGTGTGTCAGGGCTCAGTTTGCAGGGTCGAAACCTGACATAAGCAGAGAAACAGGAAGCCTGGCTGCCATCTTTCACAATCCCCTTCGAAACAGGAAGAGAGAGCAGGCCAAGCTGTGGCCCTCAAATGCCTGGCAGATGGGTGCCAACCTGTGGAGGGGTAGAGGAGGGCTGCAGAGGGGCCTCGTGGCAGTCGAGGGCCCCTGGGACCCCTTTTTCTTTCCTGGAGGGTCCAGAGGTGTGATCACCGTCTGTTTTGGGCACGGCTCATGATGGTGTGTTTAGCACTTGCCAGCAAGAGCATTTATATGCAAATGCTAGACAAGCGCTGGTGAGACTAATTACACACATCCTATTGAATGTGTGCCAACCAGAGAGGGAAGGGAGTTCCTACAAGCGGGGTGGTCTTGCCCTGCTTGTTTACTCATTGTCTTTCTTTATTAGCCTCATTGACACTCCTCCTCAGTGTGTGGGGGGCTGTTTGCAGGGTGAACTTTCTGCGTGGAGCTGATTCTGACAGGCTTGACTTTCAGAGGTTCAGCTGTTTGTTGTTTTGGGCCGGACACTTAAAAAGAACGGTCAATTATTGTTTTGTTACATTATCTAGTTTACTGTTGGTCCTTGATGATGTGTTTTAAACTGCTGTAGCGTTTGTTGTAAGTAGATATTTCTCCATGATGTCTGCAGACAGCTGCTTCATGGTGGATCACATGAGCTACATTTCTGTTCTTCTACTGCCTGTCATTTCTATTTGCATAAAGTGAAACTCTGGAAGTCTGTTCCATTGCCATCATTCTGCAGGCAGCAGCTTTCACCTGAATTAAAAGAATTTCTTCAGCTTTCTATCTGTGCGTTTCTGTTGGTATGAGAACCCCTTATAAACCAGAGCTTTCTTTTGCAGAACAGAACCTCTTAGCGCACGTCCTCATACAAAAGATGTTCCAACTAATTACTTGTGGTGCTCAAAATGCATTTAGGTCGGCATGTTTTTTTTTTTTAATCAGATGCAAATATATGAGTGGAAGGGAGTGAAATCTTAAAGTTTTACAGTCGGTGGCTGTGATTGGCTGTGTACAGAGATGTGTTTTTCTCAGATATGATGTCACTGCAGCCCAGCGCAGCCCACACTCACAAACACACACATCCAGAGAGGCAGATTGTCAACAACACCATTTTTTACTTTACTCTTTACAAACCTGACAATAATTTTTACATGTACCTGACACAGCATTTAATCTGAATTTATTGCAGCACACGTTACACGTTGTGCTGCTTCATGTTTAACAGCCGACCTTAGGTTGCTATGCATACACTGATTGACAAGTGTCTCAGAATCTCAGTGCACTCATAGAATTATGGCTGAAGCATTTCTGTGCTGGACTCTGAATGAGAGAGCAGGTGACGCCTCCGTTTCAAGCAGAAATGTTTAATAGTGGAGGAAATGAGTTTCAACAGTGTTTGAGACAAGCCAGATCTCTGAGTTTGAAAGTTAGGCTTGATGTCTGAAGATAAATGGGCTGCACAGACTCTGATTTCCAGCTCCACAGATTGGTTTACCTCTGTGCTGGTTTCTCCTGCAGGTAAAGCAAAAACGTTTTGGTGTGTGTTTAGTTAAACTCAGTAAGCATCATTTTTGTGCTCTTAGGAGGACTAGGCTATCCCAAAATGCTTTGTGACTAAAAAGGCTGTTGCTCTGTGTAGTGTGTGTGTGTGGACTGTGTTGAGTTGAGAAAGTTCAGGGCTCTCTATCCTGATTCTCTCTATAAGGAATGAAAGTGTTGATCTCTCTCTCGCTCTCTCTCTCTCTAAATTCATTGTTTCTCTTCACCATTAACCCTGTGCTGCATGGCCCAACTCTTTGCTCGGCCCCTTTCAGAGGCTGTGTCAGTTCATCTGGACCCTAGACGTCACACACTTTACGTTCCCTCAGCAGTGTCTGCAGTGTGGTGCTGCTGCTCATCTGACTGGTAGCAGTTTGAGACGCACTCAGGTTTCTGTCTCAGCTGATGTGCTGTGAGCCAATCAGAAGTACTTATTAGATTTTTACCTGCCTGTCTCTGACATATAGAAAATGGCAAAACCTTTATCATTTTAAATGTTGAATCTGAACTCTGAGTGTGTTATGAGAACACAAATGTGTATAAAGACATGACTATATCGCTTAAACATATTACATGTGAATCTTTAGTGAGTTTTCTGAACTTTGTGTGAGTTTGGGGTACAGTGAGGGTCAGGGGATGGAATATACAGTTTGTACAGTATAAAACGGTTTGTAGCATTACATCTATGGAGAGTCCTCAGAAACTACATATGCCAACGTGTGTGTCCCTGCTGTCACACACACTCTTCCACACCGTGTTTATGTTGGAACGGTGGTGTGGCCATTGTTATCACAAGTGTGATTAATCATTACATTTGTGCAAAGCAGGGGCTGTTGCCATGGGGACTCAAATGATCTGCACTGCTTTGCATATCAACAGAAAAGTTTACAATCGTGCCGGAGAAAGAGGTGGAGTCCCAACTGAAACCTGCAGCTAGTCTGTGTTCCCATTCTCACTCGCCTGCTTTATATCTCATTCATTCTTAGTGGACACACATCATTTCAGAACCTTCTGCAGCTACTCAAAGTATTCTGTAATGACAATGTGTTTAAATCCCATTTACATTGACTTCTTGTTGTTAAATATCAGCTGGGTCCACTAATACAAACAGTAAGGGGCTTAAACTTTACAACACAAGAGAAATACTTTTTAACCTTTTCTCTTTTAGAAGACGGCTCTGTTCAGACAGGATTACATCACACAGTGCTTAGCCGCTTCAGTAATGTGTATGACAGGAAGCTTGTTTGAGGGTTAAACTGCAGTTGTCTGCTCTCAGGAGTCTGTCTGCAGAAATCTGTGGAATGTTCTGTGTAATATGTTCAGACCTCAAGTCCTGACCCGCCTGAGTTAAAGCGCTTCCACTGCCCCTCAGAAGACGGGACGAGATGTTTCTGTTACACAGATGCTCCTGAACGCTTAGTTTTCAGTCAAAACATATTGCCACCACATTCAAACACTCCATCATGCTTCGTTGGTCACACTCGTCCTGTTTGTTTGTCATTTTAGGTTCTTGTAGCTGGTTTTGCTGGAATGTGCTCTTGGCTGCCAAATAGGATTTGTTTATGTAAATATTGTTTGGACAAGCAGTGAGAAACAGCGTAGAGTAATTATTGCATCTCAGAGAAATATGAGGGTTACTGTGGCAAATAGGCCTCATTTTGTTGCTCTTTTTAGAAAGTACACCGACTTCCTCCAGGACAGGGTTGGACATTATAGAGGACTGAGGGATTGTTGCTCTGAAATCTTCAGGCGTTTCATGGAAGTGTGTCTCTATTTTCGGAGTGTAGTCTCAGATAAATCATTCATTGTTCACTTCAACACACACTCATGACTCAGATGTTCTGGAAAGCAGATTTTGTCCATTCTTCACATTACATGCCCCTCATGTGACAGTTGTGACACGTTTCCACTTTATTAACAGCTGGAGAGCAGCATTGTGCAGCAGTAGGTGTCAACATGGCTGTTGTGTTTGTTCATCTTAAAAGTATGTAGAGCAGGTGTGGGGAGATTCACTTCTAGAAAACACACACACACACACACACACACACAGTGAGTGTCTCTCATGTGCACAGTACTAGAGGAAGTTTTTCTTCTGTAATTACATGCAGTCCTGACATGTGTTTATGATAGTCTCTGCCAGCGCGAGGCTCCGTCCGTGACAAAATAGCACTTAAAATTCCTCCCCAAATCATTTATCAACTCTATATTCTTCTCTTTCTCCCTTCATTTCCGGTCACTAACTGTCAGAAACGGCCAAAAAAGTGTGTGTGTGTGTGTGTGTGTGTGTGTGTGTGTGTGTGTGTGTGTGTGTGTGTACACGTCTGTTTAATACAACCCAGCATGTTTCCTTTTCACTTATTTAATTTGCTCTAAAAATAAAGGAAAAGGTGGAAAGTATTCATTTAAAGATGTCTGTTGTGATTGGAATGAAATGCTACACTATTAATTGCATACTATATTCTATAAGCAATCCATACTATATTCTTTAGTATGCACACTGCACATTTTTGGATACCTCAGATACCCAGACGAGCCACTGCATAGCCCAAATGTTCAGTGTTTATTACAACACTGCATTGTAGGAAGATTATACATTTATGAATTGCTACATAATGTAAAATAAACTGCATTGCAAGTTTACCCCATTTAAAACAAAACACTGATTGTATAGGTGTTCAGGTGTTCTGCAGTGTTTGAGTGTAAGTACAGCAGCAGTGATTGTGAACGCAGTGCTTTAGTGACTTCTGCTCTCTGGGATGTGAAGGGAACTGGCATAGCTCACACAGTGATATTGAGGTCAGCTGTCCAGAATGATTTCATGTTAAGGAATCGGCGAGTCAGCAGGTCAGAGCAGAAATGCTATGACGACACTTTCTCCACACTGATAAGGACTTGCCCTCTTCTGCTCTTCTCCTGAGAAACAAGTCTCACCAGCATCCTGCTCACCACACCAGCAGACAGACTGAAAACATCACCTCCAATTGCTCAGGGTTTGCTCTTTCATTGCTCAGGAGACTTGATTGAGTTTTAAGTTGCTTCATTCGAACGTCAACTAGTATCTGATGTTTCTCCTAAAATGTGTTTATTAGAGCAGTTAGTTGAATGTGAAGAACTTTATCAAGATAATCGGAGTTAGAGAAAATGTTTGAAGGAATTGATAATATTGAGATCTGAGCATAGATCTCCTGCTCTACAGAAGCTCTACAGAAGATTACTAGAGTATGTTTCACAGGAATGAAGCAGGTCTTCTTGTTTACTATATTTTGTTTACTGTTATTATTTTTTTTTCCTGACTGCAGTCTGTCTTGCCCCCCTCTGTTCCACCCCACACTCTTAGTGAAGCTCTAAACAAATATTATGTTATCGTGGGATGTTTCCTGGATGTCACAGTGGTGCTGACTGGTGTGTGAACAGTGTGTTCAATTTGGAAAGGTGTGTGTGTGTCTCTCTCTCATGTGATTTCCATTCCATTCTGATGTTTTAATTTGGCCATTTGAATTGATGTAACAAGTGCTACAGATAGAAGCTGTGGAACTGGCAGCATATGGACCCTCAGTGTGTGTGTTAGCAGAGATCTGCGAGCTCTTTGTGATTTCAAGGGTGTGTTGATGTAAGATGATCGGCTCTGTTGGGGGCAACTTTGCTTTGCCTGCAGCTTAAACTTTCCCATCGTTTTACTTTTCAGTGGAAAAATTCCCTTCACACAGATACATTTTGACACACACACACACACACACACACGTCTATAATATATGGCTGTGAGATCCTTGATCAATTGATAGCAGGGAATTCTTTGGTAAATAGAGTTTCAGACATATTGCCAATAGACTTGGGCTATTGATTGGAGTGTGAATTAAAAACTTAATCGGGTCTCTCAGATAAGATTTATCTCCCCCCTAGCAAATTACAGGGCGGTCCTGGAGTCAGGCAAAGTGGCCAGCAGTCACAGAGCAGTGCCCGAGCAGAGCGTGCCAACCCTGGGTATAAAAAAACAAACTCTCCTCTTACTAGTGGTGGTCTAACACTGCTCACAAAATCAGTGCAGGCTGCCCTTCCCTGACTGTAGAGTGTGCTCAGGGTCTGACGGAGTGGATTACATTGTCAACACTAGGGCAATCTGCATCAGCTATAAGAATTGCATGTGTTTCTGTAATAGATGGAGATGTTTTGAAATCCTCTACAGTGTGTTTTCAAACCATCCGGACTCATGATGAAATATGCAAATCTTTAACTTTTGCTTTGTTTCCTCTGTCCCATCCCCCTTTGGCCACAACAGTGTTTTCATGTCCAGTTGTGCAGTATGTCTTTGTATATATATTCAACACAGACCGTGTTCTGTATGTATTGAGACAATCCTTCTGCGTTCCTCATTGATTGGTTTATGGATTTTTACAGTAATTGCGGAGGTTTTCTCTGCTTCAGCCTGTCTCCATTATTAATATTCTGAAGTGAGAATGAGTTGGAATATAAACGCTTGTTGTTTTGCCCTCGTATCTGTATAGGAATGAACTGACATTAGATAAACCACAGATTGTGTGTGATAATAGCCGTTTACCTTTCTTTAAAGCTTCAGTGGCATTGTGCTCTTCAGATATCTTCTCTGTAATTAAAACCAACATTTAGTCTGTGATTAAAGGATGTAGTAGACTCCTCTGTGGATTATAACACTCTCATTATCTTTCCATTCTGCTGCTCCTATTCAGAGAAGATTGATAGAGCAGAAGAAGAGGTAGAGTCCTACATCTCCAGTCTTCATCTATCGTTGAGGAAGCCCAGAAGAGCAGGTCTATCAAAAGATGCTAGAAGCTTGAGGAGAAACAATCCTTAAGAGAATCACAATACCCACATTCACACTTTCATCTTATTTTCTGTGTTTTATGATGATAATATTATTCAAATGCTGACAGATACCTGTGTCAGGTTGCACAAACTGCTTAGACTAGTCTTATTAGTTTTTCTTTAAAACTGGTCATATATGTAAGTCAGTTACATGAAAAGGTAGGTCTGGTCTCATAAAAAAATAACTGATTACTTATAACTGCTGGTAGGTCAGACCCCACTTATGCCAACATTCATTTCTGTTGTGGTTATCACTAGTTAGTGCTGGTCTGGTTGGTGGACGTGTGTATGTTCTGGTAATCAGCTGGGTTGGTCTGAGACCCCCATTACAATGATGGAAGTAGCCTCAGTGAAAGGCCCTACTACCTCCTGTGCTCTCAGGTAAAGAGACCTTTGAAGATGTAGCAGCCTCTCTTTCCACGTAAGACTAGTTTAGTTTGGTATAGTGGTAATACCCAACAGCTGAAATCAATAAGTGGAAAAATTGTGTCACTTATCTTTCATCATGCTCTGCCAACATAAACATCATCAGAGTTAGTGTGTGTGTGTCAGGAGACTGTGTAGGAACTGATAGCCTTATTCTGCTGTTTTCTGAGTTGCTGTTTTGGTAATTATTTCCGTCCTGTGGAGGTTTTTCCAATACCTCAACTAACAGTTTTCTCTGAGTTCTCTTCAGGAGTGTCGGCACGCGAGGTCCAGCCCTAAGGTAACATGCATAGGTGTGAGTTTGGCACTGGTGAACTGGGTGTTTCTCCCTGTGTGTGTGTTTCCTCACAGTTTGGGTTTAAGGCTGAATCTGCTTCTGTCAGCACGTTGATATTTCTGGCAGTTCATGTCTGTGTGTCTCTGATTCACTGGTGTTCACAGTGGAAAAATGTTCTTGTCAGGTCTGCTGCTCTTCATCACGGTTGTCACATTTCTTTGAAGGATGGCATATTTGTTTCCTCTCATTTTTGTCTGTCCGCACCAGCCTCTCACTTAATTTTAAGTTGAAAGTTATTTTGAAAAGTTGTGGGGAGGTGTGTCCTAGTGCTTCATTTATTAAAGCTCTGCTGCTTATATGGGCAATGTAAGTTCAGTTTGTGTCAGTTCCTCCATCTCTACATTATGTCCTGTCCTTTATCTTTTTGCCCATGTTATAATGTTTTGTGTGCTATATGGGCCCCACAGTGTTGAAGTAAGCTGGTGAGTGTGGAACACAACAAATATTATACAGCTGAAATGAAAGTTACTGATTAGTTGAATTGAATGGACACTAGCAAGACTGTGAATGAACAGCTGTGAAATACAGGGGTGCAGAGATGTTAGACTAACGTGCAGTGTATTAACAGCAGTGGGGTCCAGATCTCAGTATCTCACAGACACAGAGGCAGTGATAAGACATCATATCACTGCTTTACCTCTGGCTCTATATCAGCCTATCATGTGAGGCAGAGAGAACAGACAGCTGTGTACGAGGATCCTAAGTATCTGCTTTATTTCTCCTTAGAGTCAATATTTGTCCTTTAAAAGGTTTTAATTTGCTCTTGAATGCTAATCATTATATATTCATATTATACATAATTGTTTTGATCATGACCAGCTGTATCAAGTTTAGGTTTATGTAGTGTAATTTATTATTGTATAGGACTGTATTTGTGTTCTTGAAGCGGAGTAAAATGATTTAGGTGTAACAAAAATCAGACAAACATCTGTGTCCAAGGTAACATGAATGACCTTCACAATATTTCAGCCTCTATTTTTACTCTCATATTTCTCATTATGTATCTCTTTGTCTCACTTCCTGTTATTGTCAGACTCCCTTGCTTTGTCAACGTTTTTGTGACCATGTGTCTCTCTCTCTCTCTCTCTCTCTCTCTCTCTGAGAGAGAGAGAGAGAG